>JAODAL010018794.1:0-73758 GCA_025379985.1 Phyllomedusa bahiana
TGATGACGACATTTGTGGCCGGACTGCAAGGACGAGGGAGGTAAGACTGCTAGAGGGCAGGTTGCTTTAAACCCCACTGAAGGACAGATTGGCGACGATGTTCGTTACTTAGATTCACAGGGCCCTGACCAGCGATGACAGCCTGACTCCTGCATGACGATCCGCTGGCATCTGTTGTCCCACACTGGAAGGAGCACCTTCTCTCGTCCTCTACCCTCCATGTGCACCCCCCTCTTTGCTCGCTTACCACCTGATTTCGTCCATGTTCAGAAATATAAAAATTTGAAAAGGGTATGGAAGTTTTTGGAAAGTCTCTTATTAAAAGGACGGCAAATCAAAAGCTATTCTCAAATCCCTCTAATCAAAACAAAATTGCTGGATTCAAATTTAACTGCAAGGTGGTCTATCAACAAACTGGACTGGGCAAAAGTCCAAAAAACACTTCGTTTTTTTGGTATAATAAAGGGTATTTTTTGCACCTTTCAATTCACCTGGGTGAATATAGAATTTGTTTTAAGATTTACGTAGATGCTGGTCAATGAACAGTGCGGGTGCGCAAAAGTCAAAAAGCACGTAACTTTTTATGTTTTGTATAATAAACGGTTTTTTGCACCTTTCAATTCACCTGGGTGAATATAGAATTGCTGTTTTAAAGATTTAACGTAGATGCTGCGTCAATGAACAGTGCTGGGTGCGCAAAAGTCAAAAACACTAATTGTTATGTTTTGATAAAATAAACGGTATTTTTTGCACCTTTCAATTCAACCTGTGGTGAAATAGAATTGCTGTTTTAAGATTTACGTAGATGCTGGTCAATGAACAGTGCTGGGTGCGCAAAAGTCAAAAAGCACGTAACTGTTATGTTTTGATATAAAAACGGTATTTTTGCACCTTTCAATTCCCTGTGGTGAATATAGAATTTGCTGTTTTAAGATTTATGTAATGCTGCGTCAATGAACAGTGCTGTGCGCAAAGTCAAAAAACAGTAACTGTTTGTTTTGATATAGTAAACGGTTTTTTGCACCTTTCAATTCACCTGTGGTGAATATAGAATCTGTTTTAGTTTTACAGATGTCTCTCAATGAACATTGCTGGTGCGCAAAAGTAAAAAACCGTAAGTTATTTTGATTAAAAGGGTATTTTTTGCCCCTTTTCAATTCACCTGTGGTGAATATAAAAATTGCTGTTTTAAGATTTACGTTGATGCTGGTCAATGAACAGGGGCGGGGTGGCAAAAGTCAAAAAACACGTAACTGTTATGTTTTGATATAATAAACGGTATTTTTTGCACCTTTCAATTCACCTGTGGTGAAATATAGATTTGCTGTTTTAAGATTTAGTAGATGCTGCGTCAATGAACATTGCTGGTGCGAAAATCAAAAACCTAACTGTTATGTTTGATATAAAAGGATTTTGCACCTTTCAATTACCTGTGTAATAGAATTGCTGTTTTAAGATTTCGTAGTGCTGCCAATAACAGTGGGTGCAAAAGTAAAAGCACTAACTTTTATTTTTGTAAATAAACGTATTTTTGCAATTCAATTCACCTGTGGGAATAAGAATTGCTGTTTTAAGTTTAAGTAATGCTGGTCAATGAACAGTGCTGGGTGGCAAAAGAAAAAAACAGAAACTGTTATTTTTTGATTAATAAACGGTATTTTTTGCCCCTTTCAATTCACCTGTGTGAATTAGAATTCTGTTTTTTTTTTCGAGATGCTGCTCGGGAATGCGGGTCGCAAAAGTAAAAAACACGTTTTGATGTTTTGTCGATACCGGTTTTTTGGCAACAAACAACCTGTCTGACTACAAGTTTTCTGGTTTGTAATTTAATGCAAGTGGATTTATCAACAGTCACGGGGAAGGGAAAATTGAAAAACCTATCTGAAATGTATACTGATAATAAAGTGGAAATTTGCAGCTAACAAAGAGACCTGCAGTTACTAGAAATGATGTTTATCCAATATAAGTTCAGGCTGCCCAATATCCAGGAAATATTTTTAATAGCAAACTGTTAATAATTAAAGATATTTCCATTTCAATGTCTACCTAAGTCTTGGTGAACTTTATTCCAGTGTTCTTTATAGATAGAGCTTGTCTGTGTTCGCCCGGCACCCCCCCCCCTCCCGCTCCCCCCCGTGAATTTTTCAGCGGTAGATGCTGCTTTAAATTTTTCTAGCTAAACTACATAAAATGTCAAATCTTAATCTAACTAAATTGGAAGGATCCACAGCTAATAGTAGAGGTTTTCTCTGTGCAGAAATAGATAATTTCGCTGAGCTGTTTGGCCACAGGCAGGGGCGCAGGTCCTATCCCTATAGACGCTGAGAGACATGAGGCTGAAACAGGAAAGCTGTTCTATGTTAAAACGAGGTCATGTGATTTTTCCAGGGCCCAATCGCAACCATACACATCCCAGTCATGGAAAGTCGCACACTACATCTCACCCCGCTCATTCTGTAATCTCATTTGCTGGCCGCCAAAATTACAGGAAGCGACGAAAAAGGCGCAATCTTAATAGATGATGCACAGATTTTAACCTTAATTATCGCATGATCTGGAAATTTCGATCCCCCATAAAACCTTGCCGATTTCAACTTTGTCGATAAAAATCGCTCAACACTAGCTACGACACAAAGGTTTTGTAAAATATGGCCATTCTCCATGTAGAACCTTTGGGTTTTTCTTTTCCCACTAAAGAATTCTCTAATTATAATGGCTCAAAAACATTTTCCATATGCAAATATATTAACTGTAATACTACCCATGTAGTTTACATTATCAAGTGTTCAGTGTGTAATCTGATGTATGTAGGCAGCACCACACGGAAGTTAAAAGTGCGTTTTCTTGAATATTTGTATGACATCACTCATACTTCAACCAGAACTAAGTCCAGCGTGTCACAACACTTCGTAGAATGCCACAATTCAAATATAAAAGGTTTACAAGTAATAGGTATCGAAAGAATTTTGAGATCACAAAGGGGAGGCAATCTGTAGTATTTACTCCATGATAGAGAAGCCTATTGGATGCTGCTTCTAAATAAGTTTTTCCCTACTGGTCTCAACTCACGTAGAGAAATTATGTTTCACATGTGGGCACATTGGATCTGTTTATTAAACCACTTAGTCAGATGGTAAGTACTAGTTTATTCATATCGATTAAAAATTTTTTACAGATCAGTTTGAATACTACAGGTTAGTCCCGTTTTTATTATAATTATTCTGTATTTATTTATTTTTGCTTACTTGTATTCTGGTATGCAGGGTATAGCATATTATTAGGATGGTATTATATATCTATTTTACTTACTTAATTTATTTCCTCTAATAACACAGTTAAATATAAAGCTATGTACTTTCTTCTCCTTTCTTGCCGTGTATATTATAGTCTTCCTTTGTAGTGTTCGCATCATGTATGATATACCATCAGACGTCTTTCCTGATATCCATGTGCATGCCGATTTTACCCTGCGCTGGTGACACGCATTGCGTTCCACCACTAGTCATTTCCGTCTTCCGGTTTCCGGAGACGTAGCGCAAGTTGTTTCTATCCCACGTGAAGGCAGCGTCATGGTTTCAGGTAGGAGAGTTCTCCTCAGGTGTTTCTGTTTTTACTTATTAGATTGTTTTTAGCACACTATAAGAAGGCTTGCATTCTAATTAGACATTGCTACGTCTAAGGGCGTTGTATCGCCCGAAACATGTCAGCGATCCCTTTGTTTTTGTCTCTCTGAGTTGCTTGCCTGCCCTTGCACCGTTGTCTGTCTTCTATACCGGCAGTTGTTTTTCAATAAAAGTTCTTTTTATCGGATATCCCAGTGCTGATCATTTGGCAAATTTGTTTCCTGTTTACAAGTGCATTTGGAGCATGGATTGTGCACGGGATCTACCAAAGAACTGACATCAGTATGCCAACGAGGTGAGCTGGTTATCCTCCTTCTGTTTTATTAGTATTACTTATTAAAACAAACAAAAGTTTAATTAGGACATAACAGGGGATAACAAGAATACGGACTACGCGTTTCTCTCTAAGCAGAGTTTCCTCAGGGGACCCATTTTAGTTGGCTTAGCTTACCCCTATCATTGCAGTAAAATGTTGGTGCATTGTTTTGCTCCTTTTCAATGAAACCATGGCCTTTAAGCAAGATCATACCCCTTTTGAAAGATGAGGCATGTAGGCCAATGTTCTGCAATTTGTGCCAGAATCCTGGTGGAATTGCCATTGTTGATATTGTCATAAAATAAAGAACAAATTTTTCTTTTTTCTACCCTTTAAATTTTTATCAATATGCAAGAGAAGGGCTATTTTGCCCCCCCCCGAATTTTGGGCAACCTTACTTTCTGGACGGGAAAAAAAAATTAACATAATTTTATAGAAATTTTTTTTAGCTTTCCTTTACTTTTAAAAAAACCTACAATGTAAAATTTCAAAATCAATTTATTTTCTGCTTTAATGGGAAAAAAAAAAAGGGTTTAAAAAAGGATTTAAAGGGAACCTTTTCAAATAAAATTTTGCCCCCCCCTTGTGAGGACAACCAAATTATGACAGACATGCTAAATTTTCCCGCGCTTTTTCCTTATTTGTAAAATTCTGTAGTTTTCAGCCAAAAAGAGTCCCTTAAAAGAGTCGTTTTTTATTCCCGCCCAATGTGGGTTTGCCCCGCTCCAAAACCCCAACTGATTTAAACCCTTTTTCTTTTTAAAAGGAGAAAAATGTGAATAACTGGCAGGTGGGGGGAAAAGTCTGTGGGTGGGAGGGGCCAAAAAAACCCGCTCATTAATAAAATTTTAGCAAATTAAAAAGCTTTTAAAAAACGAAAAGCATCTTATAGAAAAAGGGGCACCCGCATGGAAAAAACAGGTTCCCGGGGCCCCTAGTTTTGTGCTTTCCTCAGCAAGGGTTTGGAATTTAAATACGTTACAGGTTCCATTTTTTTAAAATGCATTGGTTTTCCCTTGGGGGCCCTGATAAAAAAAGAAGATAAAAAAATAGGGTTTTTTTTCCTGGTGGGTTCCCCCTTTTGTACAGAAACAGGGCCCTTCATTCCCCTTTTTGCACGGAAGTTCATCAAAACAACCCTGGAAAGGGGGATAAAACACCCGGGACCAAATTCCCCTCTTGTGCCAAATGATGTTTTTGGCCTGTGATTTGGGTGCAAACCCGTTCCCTGTGAATTTTATGAAAAAATTTACGGCTACTTCCGAAAAAGAATGGACCGGTGTGCGACGGGAAAAAGGGGAAGGGCCCGGGGGGGAAGTTGATTTTTAACTTCTATTTTTTTTCAGGGGCCCGATGGGTTTAAAGAGGTTTCCCAACTCCCCGTAAACCTCTTTAAACTTCCAAAATATTTGAGACAAAAACACCATGAAAGTTTTTGGAAACCCCCTTTTCCTAAGTCCTGTCAGATTTCAAAAACTGCAGCCTCCAGGGAAGTGACCGATATAAAAAAGGGGTTCAGTTTCTCAAGACAGGCCCAAGGGAAAGGGGGGCTTTTAAACCCACCCCCACTGAACAGGGTAATTAAGGGATTAAGATGAAAAAAATTGAAAAGAAGACTTAGGGTTTGTGTTGACCATTATTTTGACAAAGTTGAAAAACGGGAAAAGTTTTTTTTGTTGATCGAAATTTTTAGTTCCCTGCGATTTTAGGTTAAAAACTGGGGCTTTATCTATTAATTTTCGCGCCCTTTTTTTGGCCCCTTCCCCCGTCATTTTTGGGGGCCCGGAAATTTTGCTTTTCAGGAAAAAGAGCAGGGTGAGATTTGTTTGCGCGTTTATGGGCTGGGTTATGTGTATGGTTGCGATTTGGGTTTGGAAAAAAAAACAAAGCCGTTTTTTACATAGAACAGGCCCCTTTCCCGTTTTTGTTTTAGTGTCCCGTCAGCGTCCCAAAAAAATTAGGACGGGGCGCTCTTCCGTGTCCAATAGCTCAGCAAATTATTCTAATTTTTTCACAAAAGAAAACCTACTGTTAGCTGTGAACCTTACAACCCTTTTTTTTGTCAGGATTGGAAATTTTATGTAGGGTTTGGTGAGAAAATTTTTTAAAAAAAGCAAACTACCGCTGTAAATTAAAAGAGGGGGGGCGGGGGGGGGGGGGGGGATTATAAAGAATTAATGGATTTAGTTCACCAAGGCCAAAAAGTAGACAATTTCAATGCAATAGCCCTTTTTTTTTAAAAAGTTTTTTTAAATTTAAATATTTCCTGGGTATTGGGGGCCCCGAACTTATTTTTAGGATTCACTTTTTTTTTAGTAACTGGGTCCCCTTTGTTTTAGGGGCCAAAAAAATCCACTTTTATTTTTCATTTTTAAAATTTTTAGATTTGGTGTTTTTTTTTTTTTTAATTTTTTCCCCAAATTCCAAACTTTTTTGATAAACGCCCCTGCGGTTTTAAAATTTGAATCCAGCAAATTTTTTTTGTCGGGACAGGTTTTATAGGGCCAAAAATAAACCCTTTTTTTATCCGAATACATTTCAGATACGTGTTTTTTTCACTTTTGCGCAGTACAGCTTTGTTCATTGAGGCACTTGGGCCACTAAATGAAAACAGCAATTTTGTAAGACACCACAGATGAATTGGAAAGGTGCCAAAAAAATACCTTTTAATATCCGAATACATTTCAGAGTACGTTTTATCCACTTTGTTCCACTAACAGCTTTGTTTTATTGAGGCACCTTTGCACTTAATGAGAATACAGCAAAATACTTACAGGACCTATTATAAAAAAAATTTGTGTATCTAAAGACATTTGTTCTTCACAATTTGTCCATAAGTTAGGCTCAAGGTCATGCTTGAATTTTTGGGGCATTTTGCTGTGACATGCAGCTATACCTACAGGTCCCTATTATAAAAATTTTTTGTTTTTCTAACGAGATATTTGGTTCATCACAATTTCAAGAGTGCTCAAGGGAGATGGTGGCTGTCAGAAACAGGAATAGTAGGACACTGTTAATGACACATATTGCAAATGACTTGTTTTTTTGGCAAGATCTTTTAACATAGCTATCAATCTCCTGTATTGAGCTAACCCATTTAATACAAATAAAAAGAGAAACAAAGACATGGTGGATTCCATCCTATTTTTAAAAATGTGTTTTCTAGAATTAAACTACTAAAAACTTGCATGTACAAAATAGCTGGAAACAAAATTCCTCTGAATTGTACAAGGGAGTGTACAGGAAAACTTGACCATATGTAGGTAATTCAGAGGACATGGAGTATGGACACAGACAGAGAACAAAGTACAGAGACAATTCCTCCAGCACATTGAGTAAAATGAGAAAAAAAGATGCCAAGAAAAAGGGCAACCAGGGTGGAACAGGAGCGTTAACTCACCATTTTTTCCAAGTAAAATGCTCAATTGGTCCGCACTCATACGGAGGGCAAGCGCTACCCATGACAGGGACAGTATATTCCAGTGAAACTAAACATTGTGTGTAGAAAGACCACCTTTTCCCGGCACTTTTATTTGGGGTCAGACAGTATTTAATGGTCATACTGGCGGTACAGGACAGATATAGTCAATGTCCAGTTCAACTAAAATGTGTGGTTGAAAAGACTCCTTTTTCCAGCCACTTTTTAATCTGGGTCCATGCAGGTTTGGGGCTCAAGAGTGGCCCAGGACACGGTATATTCAATGTTCCCCCGCCCCCCCCCCACCCCCCCCCACCCCGACTGAAACTAAAAATGTGGTGGTTGAAAAGACTCTTTTTTCCTTTTTCCAGCACTTTTAATGTCGGGGTCATGCAGGTTTGGGTGCTCATAGTGTAGCCCAGACAGGGATAGTCTCTGTCCAGTGAAACTAAAATGGTGGTTCAAAGACTCCCTTTTTCAGCGCTTTTTAATCTGAGGGTTCATGCAAGTTTTGTGCACAGCTGAGCCCAGGACAGGGATAGTCTATGTCCCAGTGAAACTAAAATGGGTGTGTTCAAAGACTCCTTTTCCGTGCACTTTTTAATCTGTACTTCATGCAGGTTTGGTGCTCATGCAGATTGCCCAGAACAAGTGATAGTACTAGGTCCAGTTTCCAACTAAATGGTTTGTTTAAAGACTCCTTTTTCCGGCACATATAAATCTGGGGGTCAAGCAGGTTGGGCACATGCTGTGTCCCCGGACAGATATAGTCAATGTCCAGTTCAACTAAAATGGTGGTTCAAACACTCCTATTTCCGCGCGCAAGAGGAGGGAGAGGGGGGGGAGGAGGGGGAGGGGGGGGTGGAGGGTGGGTGGGCAGGAGCAGGTTTAGGGTGATGGGGGGTCTTGTCTGCGGTACAGGAAGATATAGTCAATGACCATTTCAACTAAAGAGTGGTGGTTGAAAGACTGCCTATTTTCCGGCACTTTTTAATCTGGGTTCATCAGGTTTGGGGCTCATGCAGCCGTTCCAGTACAGGGATATTCAATTCCAGTTCAATAAAATGATGGTTCAAATGCCGTCTGTCACTTTTTAAATTTGTGGGTAGATTGCAAGGGTTAAGGGTCATGCTTGGTACAAGACAGGAGTATGGTGGTAGGAAGGTGTGTGGGACTTTTTTTTCTGTGGCTTTTATAACCTTAGTGGATGCCTAAAATAGTATCATGCTTATCATTTTGACTGCTGTGGATTTTAATTCCAGCTTCTCCAGCCCTGTTTGGGTGTAAGAATAAGGTGTTGTTGCTCCCCATAGACATTAATGGTTATCGGTGATCATCTATCATAGACCATCGAATATCTTGTCGATGATGGCCGAGTATCGGTAAGCGCTCAACACTCCTTAGGATCACTACACACAGAGCATCAGTATAACTCTAATCCTACATCTAAAACATGATTATTTCTTGCATCCTATGTGCTCCTATTCAGTATAGCAAAAGTGAGCATGTCTACAAAAGTAGCCAGTTCCCATCTTGCATTGCTAACATCTCTTACAGGCAGTTCTTCTCCCTTTGTGTTATTTTGGCTGCTGTGGAACAAATCTCCACAGTCTTTTGCATCTTCTATTGAGCGCCCCTATGCTGAGCCCTCAGGATTAAAAACTATGAGATGTGACATGTGCAATACCAGTAGACATCTGGAAGAGGGTAAATACTTCTTCACAGATTTGTACGTAGATTAGTTAATGAGTACATAGAAGTTATGAGCATGCTGCACATAGGCTTTAGTGTTGTTTCTGAGTGTGGAGTGAATGTTCCTTTACTTCATTAGAACAAATGTACAGACTTGAGAAGCCAACTTGTTTTGGATAATCTTACTTTATCTTGGGAGACAATCTAGTGCTTTCTTGGAAATTCTTCATGATCATGTTCTCTTCCTTCTTCTTCGATGGCATACGCCTTAAGTGAGTATGCATTCCAAAGAAGAAAGAAAGGGAGGGGAAGTGGATGCAAGAATGAGAGCAGATGGGAATTTTGATATATGATAATAGGGCACAGCTGAATCCTTGTACAGCCTTCCTAGAAAGGAAACACACACAGAAGCTCATTAGCACATTACACAGGCTTAATGCCTGCTCTTACAATCAACAGCTGGGTATGGGAAATGTTATTTTGTATGTAGTGACTAGACATACTTAAGTGAAACATCAGCGATTAAAACATTATGAAAAGTAAATAAATAAAAAATAAACTGAATTTCTTGGTTGGATGGCAGCTACTGTTACTCTAGCATCTAGACCTGGTTTCTCTGGCATGGACTAAAGGGAACCTGTCACATTAAAAATGTAGTCCAATCAGTAGGCATCAATTTATAGAGATGAATAAGCTGAATGAAGCATAATGCAGTTTTATGGAAAAGTTTTAGCATTTAATGTAACTTATGGATTGAGATCTTTGGTCTTTTTGTGCTATGCTTTGGTGGTCCTAATCAGTGACTGACAGCCATCTCTATATGCACACTCATAAAGGGAAGGCTGTCAATCACTGACTAAAGCCACCCACTGGACTCCATAACAAAAACCAAAGGTTGTGATGTCAAACTGATTTTTTTTTCTTATTTAACTATACATTGGACACAGAAAGTATTCAGACCCCTTTAAATGTTTCACTTTGTTTCATTGCAGCTATTTGGTAAGATCAAAAATGTTCATTTTTTGGCTCATTAATATACACTGCACCCAATCTTGAAAAAAAAAAAAAAACAGAAATGTAGATATTTTTGCAAATTTATAAAAAACAAGAAAAACTGAAATATCACATGGTCTTCAGTATTCAAACTATTCGCAGAGTATTGAGTAGAAGCACCCTTTTGAGCTAGTATACGAGCCCATATCTTCTAGGGAATGAGCAGCAAGTTTTTTACTCCTGGATTTGGGGATCCTCTGCCATTTCCTTCTTGCAGAACCTGTCCAGTTCCTCAGGTTGGATGTGAACGTTGGTGACAGACATTTTCCAAGTCTCTCCAAGATGCCTATTGGGTTTAGTCAAGCTTCTGCTGGGCCATTCGAAGAATGGGCACAGAGTTGTTTCTGAAGCCACTTCTTTGTTATTTAAGCTATGTGCTTACGGTCATTGTCCATGTTGGAAGAGGAACCTTCCGCCCGGTCTGGAGTCCAGACACTCCTGGAATAGGTTTACCGTTCAGGAATATCTCTGTACTGGCCGCATTCATCTTTCCTTCATTGCAACCCGTCATCCTGTCCCTGCAGCCGAGAAACACCCCCATAGCATGATGCTGCTTACCACCCTGTTTTCACTGTTGGGAATGAATTGGGAGGTGATGAACAGTGCCTGGAATTTCTTCACACATACCGCTTAGAATACCACCAAAAGTCAATTCTTCGTCTCATCAGACCAGCGAATCTAATTTCTCATAGTCTGGGAGTCATTCATGTGTTTTTTTTGCAAACTGTATACAGACTTTCATATGTCTTGAACTGAGGAGAGGCTTCTGTCGACACACTCTGCCATAAAGCCCCAACTGGTGGAAGGCGTGCATGTGTATAGTTTGACTAGTGAACTTACTCCCTCAAACCTACTGTGCATCTCTGAAGTTTTCATGCACGTGGATCTTGGGGTCTTCTTTACCTCTCTCACCAAGTCTCTTCTCCCACGATTGCTTAGTTTTGGCTGGTGACTCCACATCCAGGAAGAGTTGTTGGTCATCCCAAACTTCCTTCCATTTAAGGATTATGGAGGCCACTGTGCTCTTAAGAGCCTTGAGTGCTATAGAAATTCTTTTGTTACCTAGGCTAGATCTGTGCCTTGCCACAATTCTGTCTCTGAGCTCCTTGGGCAGTTCCTTAAACCTCATGATTCTCATGTGCTCTGACATGCGGTGTGAGCTGTGAGGTCTTATACAGACAGGTGTGTGCCTTCCTAACAATTCCAAGTCTGGGGATTTAATTAAACACAGCTGGAATCCAATGAAGGAGTAGGAACCACCCAAGGGTGGAACAGAAGGAAATGAACAGCATGTAAGTATAAATATGAGTGGTCACATCAAAGGGCTGAATACTAATGTGTATACCATGTGAATTTCAGTTTCTCTTGTTTTAAATAAATTACACAATATCTACACTTCTGGCTTTTTTCTTTCAAGGGTGCAGAGTGTACATTAATGAGCAAAAAAATTAACTTTTTTGATCTTATCAAATGGCTGCAATGAAACAAAGAGCGAATACTTTCCGTACCCACTGTATATGAATCTGCTCAGTCTATAACTTTATACGTTTTCATGGTGACAGGTTACTTTAATTCCTCCATATAGGACACAGCATTACAGGCTTTGTTTCTTGTAATTTTAAGGGAAGAGGTGTGTGTGGTGTGTGTGGTGGGGGGGGAGGGGGCAGTGGTTAAAATTATCCTGTATCCGCTCTATTGGGTTCTCAATCTTATTGATCTTTCTTGGCAACATGACAGCCATAGGCCATGCTGGAGTCGGTAGTTGGATTCATCCTTGGTTGTTTTACACCACACTTATAAGGTGAAAGCAATTAAGAAGGAAACTTGATTTTCATTTATTATATAACAATTTTAAATGTTCTACTTGATGAACACTCTAATATGAAATTAAACAGCATCTAACATAAATAATAACCAAGATATCTTTTCAAATCAGAATGACCTAATAATTGAGGGAAAAAGAGCAGAACCGGACATTGATGTCATTTCCACGCTGCACTAAATGTAAAGAAGAAAAGAAGAATGCAATGTTTTGGATATCTCTTTTCATCATTTTTGTTCACAACAGAACATAGAAAATGTATCAGAAGATGTATTTTTTCTAACTAATTTGCAAAAAATAACTCACTTACAAACTGATGGCAGCGACTAGAGATGGGCGAATTTCTCAAAAATTGCTTCGGGACGAATCGTGTTAAAAAACAGCTATTTTGAGGCTAAACAGAGCCTGCTGGGTGCTGTAGAACGTTGTCCATGCTTAAATTATGCATAGGGAGATTTGTTTGGTCTTCATACAATTGTTGTGTTTTAGTATGACACGCACCTGACGTCCGCCGCTCTTATAATCGCTACTATAAAATTTCCAGGGCACTTAAGAGGGCAAAACTGACCAAAAAAACTGAAGTGGGAATGTAGCCTGATAAAGTCATGGCAGCGACAGCTGGAAAAAAACAAGCTGAGGGCTACAGGTGGCAACATCAGATGACAGAGTGTGGAGGTGACACAGCACCTACAGCAGCATGAGGCAGAAGAGTGGGCACAATTACATACTGGATGTGGCATAAAACAGAGTAGGCGCACAAAGTGCACAATGACACAGTGTTGGAGGGCGACGCAGCAGCCACAGAGCAGCATGAGGTCCAGACAGTGGCACAATGACAAGTGTGAGGGCACGGCAGCAGCCACAGCAACAGCATGATGTCATACAGTGGCACAATGACATTACTGGAGGGTGCAAAAACAGGAGTAGGCACAGAGTGGCACAATGACACAGTGTGAGGAGTCACGGCATCCTCCACAGCAGCAGCAGCATGAGGTCAGACAGTGGACACTATGACAGAGTGTGGAGGTCACAAGTGCATCAGCCACAGCACAGCATGAGGTCAGGTCCAGGGGGGGGGGGGGGGGGAGGTGGGCGAAAGCTACCGGGGTAGCAGGGGGTAGCAGTGCTAGGGGGGGTGGGGGGGGGGGGGGGGGCGGTGCCCCCTGCGCTTCGGGGGGGCCCCGGGCAGCTGCAACCCGACGTCCGCTACCCCGGTAAATGCCGTCCTTGGGCCCGCCGGCAGTGAACTTCACAGTTCACTGTCGGGCGGGGGCGGTAGAGCTGTCTGGGCCCGGCGCATACTCCCTCTGAACGCACAGTGGCCCCCCGCCGAGCGTCAGAGGCAGGCGCGCTCGTAGTAGCAGGACGTGAGCGCCGAACGTCCTCCGCTCTAGTTACATCCCCTGCCGCCCTCTGTGTTCACGTGGGCCCGCGCGGTGACGTCACATCACGCCGCGCTGAGCGCAGAGCTTGCAGGGAAGAGCAGCAAAGGCGGAGCGAGCGGCACATCGGGGGCGTGGAGCGAGGTGAGTAGTATGTTTTCTTATTTTTATCTACCCCATATGCCTCCTATAGCCCCCATATGCTGCCTATAGCCCCCCATATGCCTGCCTATCGCCCCCCATATCCTAACCAATACGCCCCCATATGCCTGCCTATAAGCCCCCATCTGTCTGCCTATAGAGCCCCATATGCCTGCCTAGTAGCCCCCCATATGCCTACCTATACCCCCCATATGCCTGCCTATAGCCCCCCATAGCCTGCCTATACCCCCCATAGCTACTATACCCCCCCTATCCTACCTATACCCCCCAAATGCCTGCCTAAAGCCCCCCATATGCCTGCCTATAGCCCTCCCATATGCTCCTATAGCCCCCAAATCCCCGCCTAGCCTATACATCAGCCCCTATATACCTCCTGCCTACACAGCCCCCTATATGCCTGCCTGCCTATACAGCCCCCTAAATGCCTGCCCTGCCTATACAGCCCAATATGCCTGCCCCTTGCTTTACAGCCCCCTAAATGCCTGCTACCTATACACTCCCCGAATATGCCTGCCTGCCTATACAGCCCCCTATATGCCTACCGGGCCTATACAGTACAGCCCCCCAATAATGCCTGCCTATACAGTCCCCTATATGGCCTGGCCTTGCCTATACACCCCCATATGCCTGCCTGTACAGCCCCCGCCCCCCATATAGCCTCCTCTACTACCCCTATTATCCTGCCCGTATACACCCCACAAGCCTGTCTGTAAACCCCCACAGAGCCTGCCGTCTACTTATATGGGCCGCCTTTAGCTACCTAAACCCACCTAGAAAAAAAAAAATTATGGCCCATATAAGCCCACCTAACCCCTGTCTACCTTAATGGCTCCTATAGCTACCAAAACCCTGCCTGCCTATATGGGGCAGCTCAATTGGCTACCTACACCTTGCCGATTTGGGGCCCCATATATCCACCTAAAAAACCTGCCTGCGCTATATGGGACTCTAATTGGCTAACCTAAACCTTTGCCTAATTGGGGCCCATATATCCGATCTAAACCCTGCCTGCAAATGCACCCCATATAGCCAGTAGGGAGGTGCTGGTGGAAAAGTCAGGTATTCAAGGATATTTGTGTCTAAATCTGCAGGGACATAAGTGTGTCGGGAGTTGTCCATCCAAGATTCGAACTTGACTCGGTATTTCAGAACAAAAGAGATAGTCAACGACAATGTCAGAGAACCAGACACCTGTGAGTCACAAGATTAACTGCCCTGTAATCACTTATACTGTCTGCACAGGCTGTGACACTGCAGTCTACCCACTATATGGTCACAGTATGGAGGTAATATACAGTCTTCCAGATGCCTATGTACATTGGTGTCAAACCTTAAATGGTCACTGTATGGGTGGTAATAAACAGCGTCTGCAGAAGTCCAGTGTACTCTGTGTCTCCACTATATGGTCACTGTATGGTGTAATATACAGTCTGCAGAGCCTGTTTACACTGGTGTCTACCAACTATAATCACTGTCTGGTGTTATATACATTCAGCAGAGCCTGTGTACCACTAGTATATTACCACATTAAAGGCACTGTATATTATTAAAAATTATTATTATTAGACAGTTATTGGGTCTTTGTTTACTGATCAGTTAATAGTTTATGGGAATTAATCATGTCACAAAGGGTGGGTAATTTGTGGTCGTTGGTTCTGGTGGTATAATCAGGACCTTATGTAATAGCGTTCTTGGTAATGTGGTCTTGGTATAGTGGGATTTGATTGGTAGGAGTATGATGGTTGATCATGTCAAGGTGAGGTAATTGCCCTTGAAATATCTACATTATCATACAGCATGGTCCTGGTACAATGGTCGTGGTCAGGGAAGGGGGGGTGGCATCCACAAGTTTGCAATGGGCCCTGGCTTCTCTAGTTATATGCCCTGGTCAGGCAGAGGCACAATGACCATATACTGTAGGGGTGAGAAAAATTAGAAGGCCACAGATGATGCACAATGACATAGAGTGGAGAATGACGCAGCACAGTATGGAGGTCAGAGAGTGGCACAAGGGCGGAGTGTTGTAATCACGGCAGCAGCCACAGCAGCAGTGCATGAGAATCAGACAGTGGGGGCACAATGACAGAGTGTGTAGGTCACGGCAGCAGCCACAGCAGCAGTATGAGAACAGACAGTGGCACAATGACATAGTGGGTGAGTCACGGCAGCATCCACAGCAGCAGCATGAGATCCGTCAAAGGCAGAAATAAAGAGTAGGTGTAGTCCACGCGTGCAGCAGCCACATCAAGCAGCATGAGGTGCCAGACAAGAGTGGCACAATGACCAGAATAGATGTGTGAGGTAACGGCAGCACCACATCAGCAGCATGAGAATCAGACAGTGGGCACAATGACAGAGTGTGTAGGACACACCCAAAACAGCAGCACAGCAGCAACATGAGATCAGACAGTGGCACAATAACAGAGTGTGGAGGTCACGGCAGCAGCCGCAGCAGCCACAGGAGCAGCATGAGGTCAGACAGTGCTCCCCACCACAATGTCCGGTGATCGGATCGGCGCAGCATAGCTGCGCTGATGCCGATCACCGCACTGATCGGTGCGCGGCACCGATCGGCGTTAATTCAGACGCCGCGGCCCAACTTTGCAGCGGTGTCTGATGGGTAGAAAACAGCACCAGAGGGGGACCCACCCCGCCAGCGCTGTTACTGCCCGGGTGTTTAGCGTCATATGCCCGCTAACACCCATCAGCTGTGCGGGGGTGTCGCGCCGCGATCCCGGCCCCTGGAAAGCCCCTGACTGCCCTGGGACTTACTCATACGCCCAGGGTCGTGAAGGGGTTAAAGGAGTTTGCCACAACAGATTTGCTTGCTAGTGATCCACAGATATCTTTAGCATCCTTAGAGGTCTGTTCATATCTGCAGTAACCACTGCTTTCTCTAAATTGTCAAATTATCACTCCCATCATGACTGACTACAGCTCTTTTCAAAGCATTTTAGGATTTGTAAGAACTCAAAATGTTAGACCACAGTAAGTGGGCCCTGTCTTAAAAACTAAATTGAAAACTGTACTTAATTAGTGGGTGTCACGGACGCCCCTGCGACCACTGTCCCGGGTCGCAGGCGCGCCCGTGCCCCCGCTCTCATCGGAGCCCCCAACCCGCATGTCCCGGTGTTCGGGGTCCGCTCGTGCTCGGTCCCCTCCGGCCACACTTAACCCGGCCGCGCTCTTGCTCATCCTGTGTCCGTCTCCCCGAGCTTAGCTCCTGCCCCTAGGGGCGCCGAGCCGGCATTTGAATTTAAAGGTGGCATGTGTGCCGGTAAATTTGGTATCATTGCCGGGCACGTCTCCTAATTTAGTCCGACCACTTCCTGCCGGCCCTCGCCGGATCCGTGGTGTATATTCCACAATGAAAGTGTTCCAGATCGTTCCTGTCTGCCTTAACCGCGTGTACCAGACTTCCTCCCGCTTCCTGTTACGTCTACGAACCTTGCCAGCCTGCCCTGACCTCCTGCTTGTCTACCGTCAGTGAACCATAGCCGCCTGTCCCTGACCTCCTGCCTGTCTACGACACGACCTGCCTGTGCCGTTACTGTACCTCGCACTCTTGGCCTCCAACCGCAGCAAGCCCCTCGCCAAGTGGTAGTGACCTGGTGGAAACCCGCCGCAGCAAGACCATACCCACTTTGCGGTCGGGCTCAGGTGAATACCAGGTCCCACTTAGATTCCACTCCCTGGTGTGGGCCTTCCGGCCATCGCCTTGCGTGGTCCCGTGGATCCACCTCCAGACCGTAACAATAGGAATCCTGCCAATCGGGATCCGATCCCGCCAAGGTGAGCCCCTTGCCAGAGTGTTTTGCCCACATCACCACCCGCGCCGATGTCAAAGCAACGCAACCAGATTGCGCAGCAAGCGCAGCAGCACAAGCAACTCACCTCCATGGTGTCAGCAGCTCATCTCCGTTCAGCACCAATCACCGCCATCTCCATTTGTTCCTGCCTCAACGGTTCCTGTGGCCCTAGGGGACCCAAGCTTCGGCTGTCCAACTCCCATCTCAAGTTCAGTGGAGATCCGAATTATGCAGTGGTTGCATCACCCAATGCTCTAAGCACGGAGGAGCAGAGGCCGAGCCAGTTCCTGTCCGAACTTGCGAAGGTGGCTTTCGTGGTCATCCTCCATCCTCCGGGAAGGCCCCTGGCATGGGCTACACCGCCAATGGGACAGAGAAACGATCCAGTGTGGGACGCCGGCTCTACAGTCTTTCCTCAGTGAAGATCAGCAACGTCTACGAGGAACCATCCCGTACCGCCCCTCCGCTGAGACAGCCCTCCTCAACCCTATGCCAGGGGAACTGTCATGTGGAACTATCAATGGAACGAGGCCACACTGTGTGCTACTTTCAAGAAAGGACTCTCAAGCCGATTAAAGACGTCTTTGCCGCTAGAGACGCTACCCGTCTTCCCTCAGCGACTTGATCCGGTTAGCGACCCGCATCGTCGTACGCTTCAATGAACGGGAGGAGGAGCTTTGGCGGGCCTCTGGAGCTCGGAGGCGGAACGCCCCCGTGTGACGCCGACCAACAGATCGTAGGTTGGGTGCAAGCCACAGTCCCCAGGCCCATGAAGTAGACCGGTGCCACCCCGTCGCTGCCCAGCAAGACATGCACCTGAGGTGCAGATATCCTATCCCCTGACTATGCCAAGATGGCGGCGGTCCCTCTCTGCACCGCAACTCACTCCCCAGCCGCCGCGGGTTCTCCCTAACAAGCCACACTCAGCTTCACCACCAACTGGGCGTCAGAGGACCCTGGTCTTGACATGAGACACGATAATACCCTCTACTACAGCCACACCTGCTGCCTCCCTACTGTTGGGTCCCACAATCACCTGCAGAACCAAAATCATCTGGGAGTACCCCTATGACGGTCACTCACACCTCCCAAGTCAATGGCTGCAGAGAGGCCCTATTGGACCCCCCTGCATGCCCAGAGGGCTAAAATGGATGCTCTCCTGGCTTTCTGCCAATGCCCACCTGTACCACTACCATCCCCACCCATCAGGCTGACCAGCCAGAATCTCTGAGACACCCAGTGACTCTTCAGCAGCCGTATCTCCTGCTATTTCGACATCATGTCTCTGAGCCTATAACATCTGGCCCCCGTGGGCCACTCTCTTCATCTGCCAGTATCCTACAACATGGCCCTTCGTGGCACTCCCAGATCCTAACTCCCTATCATGGGAACAGTCCAGCCCGTCAAGTGACCAGCCCTGCGTCACATAGCGCAATCCCGCTTAGAATTTCAATCCAGCTCTCCACCTTTCTAACTTCAATCCCCCCCCCCAACCCCCTCCCTCCCCCCCCCACTGACCTCTTTTTACCTCCCCCCCTCTCTGCTTTTAAAAAAACTGGCCCCCCCCTTTTTAAACCTCCCTTCAATCTGTTCCCCGATCTCAATTCGCCTGGGGCCCCCGTCTCTTTCCCCCCATCTCCTTTCTTTTCTTTGACTCGCCCCTTCGCCCCTCGTCAATTTTCCCGGGCTTTCCCTTTTTTTGGTCCCCACCCTTCCCTACTTCCCCCTTCTTTGTTAAAATTTTCCTCCCCCAGTTTCCTTTAGGGGCTCATGGGCCCCCCCCGACCACCCCCCTCCACCCCCCTTTTTTCCCCCCCCCCCTTTTACGGTCAAAAAATTTTCCGCTCTAAAACCAAAAAATTTCTTCCCCTTTTGGCCTCTTCCCCCCCTTTCTCAACTCTTCTCACTCCCCTAAAAACCCCCTCTTTTTTCTTCGCAAAATCCCTAAATTTTCCCTTTTTTTAATTCGTTCCCCAAACCTTTTTCCTTTCCCCCCCTTCCTGTTCCTTTCCCTCTATCTCCCTTTCCTTTGGTCTAAACCCCTATTAACCCCTTCCCTCCCCCCCTCCCCCTTCGTTCCCCCCTCTCGGGGGCCCCTTTCCCCCCCCCCACTCCTTGGGGTCCTCCCCTCCAAAACTCCCCCTTCCTCTTTCTGTTCTTTAAATTTCCCTTTTTGTTTATTTTTCCCTGTGCCTTTTCTCTTTCGCTCCCCTTTGGTTCCCCCACCTTTTAATCTCCCTCTTTCCCCCTCCCTTCCCCCCCCTTCCCCTTCCCCCCTCCACTTCCCCCCTCCACTTCCCCCCTCCCCCTTTTTCCCCTTTTCCCCCCTTTTTTTCCCCCTTCCCCCCCTCCCCAACCCCTTTCACACCCGGCCCACCCCCTTCCCCTCCCCCCCCCCCCCCTTTTTTTTTCTTTTTTTCCTTTTCTTTTCTCCTCTTTTTCTCCCCTTTCTTTTTTTTCCTTTATTGTATCAGAACCCAAACTGCCCTAAAAGTCATGTAAGATTCTTATTGCCCCCTCCCCATGGGGGGGTACCAACAATTATGTAATGAGCTGGGGTTTCTGGTTCTTTTTTTTCTTCTTCCCCGGGGTTTTGGTGCTTTGGTTGGCTACCTGGGGGGGGCCCGACATTGCGTCCCCTCCCGGGGAGGAGATCCCTTTTTAAATCGCCCTGAAGTTCCGTTATGGTATTTTTGCCCCCCAAACTTTTCCCAAACCGTTCCCCCCGCAAGTTTTTGTCCCCCCCCAAGATAGAATGGCCTTTCAATCCCCCTATTGTGGCTTCTGAAGGCTATTTTTTCTTCAAATGTTTTGTGCTTGGGCCTGTCTTTATAGGCCTTTTTTTTTATATTTACTTTTTGGTTTTTGGTTTATTTGAAAAACTTCTCCGGTTGGTCTCCGGGTCCCTGGCTTTTTTCTGGGGTCTGCTTCCTTTGACTACTCACTTTTACCCCGTATGGCAAACTAAAGTGTTTCCCCTCAATGTGAAGGGTTTTAAATGTGCCCGAAAAGCGTCTAAAATTTGTAAAATCTTCAAAAGCAGGGGTTCATATTGTCTGCTCCAAGAGACCCACCTTTTTGCCCACATCCCCCCTTTCGAAATAGTATTTCCCCTGCCTGGTCCCAAAGCTTTAATCCGTGGCCAAGAAAAAAGGGGTTGCAATTTTCTTTCACAGATCCTTGGGTCCGGGTTTCTTGAGGTTCTCCTGACGACGAGCTAGGGCCTGTTTTTAAAATGCAGCATTAAAGGGCACAAGTTCCGATCGAAACATTTTGTTCCCAACACCCGGACGCTTTCCTTTTTTTCTAAAGTTTTAATCTCTTTCGCTTTCCCCGGGCACGATTATTTTTTGTGGTGAATTTAACCTCACGTTAAACCCCTTGCAAGATACTTCAATTGGCCGCTCCGCACCCCCCTGGTGAAATTTAACAGGGCCCGAAAAATGCTTCATGAAATGCAATTGTGTGTGTGGAGAGTTCTGCACCAGAGGAACGAGATTACACCTTTTTTTCGCCCCCAGGGTTTCCCCTATAGAAAAATTGACTATTTCTCCCCACATTTTCTCCTTCCCCCGGGCTGAAATCCCACATTGGAAACACCCTGCATAGACCAGCACCAATTCTTGTAAATCTTTGTTCCAAAGTAGGGGCCCGGCTTTCCCCTGGAAGAAAAACAAATCTTTTCTGTCCGATCCCTCTGTTCTCAGAGCTCAGCAATATGTGGAATTGTTCTCCTCTGAACACCCCAAGATCCCCCCTCTCCAAAAACCCCAGTGGGGGGCCTTTTAAAAAGGTTTAAAGAGGTTGCTTATAAAACATGGCGCCAGACTGAAGAGAGAGAGGTCACAAAAGTTGCAGACCCTCCTTTTGCGACTGCACCCCTGGAATCAACCATAAAGCTTTTGGCTCGGAGCAGACCGCGAGATCTTACGCAAGCCCAGCATGATTTTTGTGCCTGTGGACCAGCAACACGAGATATCGGCAAATCTGTGCAGTTAAATTTATGTATGGAGCAATAAGCCGGGTGATTTCTACCCCGAGCGCTTCGCGAGAGGAGGGCCTCCCTTTATATTCCTCTTTAAAAAAACCAAGCCAAACTTCCATAAACGGAGGTTTTTCGAAAGTCTTAAAAAAATTATTATGAGGACAAAAATCTTCCACCTCCTGAGACCCTCCCAGAGCCTTACCAAGCTCTTTCGGACACTCTAAAGACAGCCCTTCCCTCGCTTAAACCCCCAGCTTGCCTTCTGGGGGAAAGTTTTCCCGGGGAACTTTGGGAGCTATCTTCCCCTTTCCTCGGGAAGGGCCCTGGGCCTGATGGGTATAGGGGCCAACTTCTACAAAATCAAAAAGAACCCCTTGGCCCCCCTCTATTAAGGTTTTTAATACGGCTTCCTCAGATCGAAATTCATCCGCTTTTTGAGGGCTTCTTTACGTGACCCCTAAAGGGGTAAGGATCGACTTTCCAAAGTTATGCCCGATCTCTCTCATTAATGTAGTCCCAAAACTTTTTTCCAAAATGTCCCCCATGCGACTTTACCCCATTGCTGAGCTCCTTATCCACCTTGATAAAGTGGGGTTTGTCCCCTCCAGGGAGGGAGAGAAAAACCCCTTAAAGACATTTTCTCTCATCCAATATATAAAGCCTCCAAAACACCATGTGTCTTCTTTCTTTAGATGCCGAAAAGGCTTTTGATCGCCTGAACGGGCCCCCTTTAGCGGGGGTGTTGGAAGGAGGGGCCTGGGCCCGGAATGATGGGTGGGACTTTGCGTATACCAACCCCCTCGGCACAAATTCGTTAAAGGTCACTATCTAACCCATTCACGATAACAATGGTACCAGGCAGGGTTCCCTTGTCCCCCTTGCTGTATACCCCTAACCAGGGAAAAACCCTGATGCAAGCTGTAAGAGCAGAGCGGCTATCGAGGTTCAGATTCCCAACCCAACAAAAAAATGCTCAGCATTTGCTGACGACCTGTCCCAACCTTTACATCCCCTTTGAGTCACTCCCAGTGGTATTAGAATATTGAGGGAAATTTGGGTTTCCTTTTGAAATAATGTGAAAATGTCAAAAAGTGTAGCATCAGTTTTCACCCATCTGACCACCCCTCCGCAATTGAAATTTCTTTCCATTTAATGGGCCACCACCCCTTTTTCCTCCTGGGGGTTAAAATTCCAGCAACCCTGACAAAATTTTGAACTCAAATTCTCTCCATACTTAATACTACATCATGATCATTGAAAGGGAAAAAGGGGTTTCCGTGGATTGGGCAAAAAATATAATTAAAATGAATGTCCTCCCTGTCCTTTACTTGTTTCAAAATGGCCCCTTCTGCTTTCCGAAGACTTTTTTAAGGCCCTAGCAAAAATAGTTCGAATTTCGTGTGGGCAAGGGGACACCCAGACAGCCTCTATCCTTTCTGACCCAAGGGGAAAGTGGGGCTTGCATCCCCGATCTTTATTTTTACATCGGCCTCGGTTTTATGGTGCGCACTCTGGATTTTTTCCAGTGCCCACCAGAATTTGGGTTCAATTAGAAAAGTGGATGTATGGGGCCCCCGGCAGCCCTTTCCCTGGCTGACACCGAGGTTCCTCCGAGAAGCTCCTATCGATGTCCCCTGAAACCCGCACCTCAATCCCGGGTTAGCAAAATTTCCCTCTAAAAGTCTTTATTTCCCCGGGGGGGCCCTTCACCCCCTTTAGGAAAACCTGGGTCCCCCGGAGATCCTTAGCTCTTCCCCTTAAGGGGGTGAGGGTCAGCAGCATATTCGGAGGTCTCTCCCCGGTCATGAAATCTTACAAAAATTGATAGGTGATGGAGGGCGCCCCAATTTCAAGATTTAATACACCAATTCATTGCTTTTTCCCAAACAAATTTCCTTGACTTCACAGGCCACGTTCAATATTTAATCGTGGTGTCCCCTGGATTCCCCGGGGAACGCACGCTTTCAAAAATTAAGGGCTGCGCTCTCTGTAGAGGTGAACAATTTCCCCCTTTAAAAAGGCTGGGGACGGAATTGGGTGGGGGCTCCGACAGAGGGATGGGAGGGTCCCTTTTTTCTTGCCCCCTAAATGTCCATCTCTGTTAAAGCCCCGGAATTTAAAATACAAATTTATCAAATTTTTGGTACGGGTCCCAGCTCTTCTCCAACCCCTTACCTGCGTTACCAACATCTGGGGGTTGTAAGACAGAGGTGGGAAATTATGATATTGGGAGCGTACTTCAACCCTTTTTGGAGGTCGGTTTTGGACTTTTTCCATACTATTTCGGGGTCAGGATACAAAAAGATCCGGCGCCCTGTTTCTTTTTTATATCCCCCTCCAATGACCTCTCAAGACCCCACTCCGGGTTTCCTGGTCCTGGCCAAAATTGGGAACCTCACTTTTTGGGTATTCCTCCGCCCCTCCAATCCTTGGGGTTGAGAAATCCCACCTGCAGCGATGGAGGAAATTTTATGCAAATCTCGTCTCTTTCATGAAACTCTGCGCAGGGGGAATGGTTGGGCCTTTTTTCCGCAGAAACAGCCACCGGAATAGTCACCACCACGTAGACCCCGGTTTTGGGGGGGCTCTTGTTTTGGGGGGCTCCCGGGGGGGGGGGGGGGGACGACGGAGAACGTTTTATTCCTTGTTTTTGTTGTTCATGGAAAGGTTACGACCTTCTGGATTAGCGCAAGTCTTTTTGTGGATAGGAGCACAGGTTTCAGAGATTTTCTCCGCATAAAATTTTTATCATAACCCGCCCGGTCCCTATTTCTAACTGGGGAGACGGGAACGCTAGCTTTTATCTTCCAGAACAATCCCTTAAGCCTTACCTGTTTTTGAAACTTGTAACGATCATTTGAAATCTGGGTTTTTAATGTGTTATGTTAAAATTTTCTGCCATACACTGAATGTAATACCCGTGTCACAACTTAATCTTTTTTTAAAAAATCCATTTAATGAGAAAGGAAAAGGACAGTACCTTCGGCCCTGCAATACCGGGGTTTGAACAAGTCACGGTGAAAAAACCGGATCCCTGCCGTTGATCACGGAACTGTTTGACCGCCTGCAGGGGGCCAAGATCTTTCTAAAATTGGGTTGAGAGGGGCCTCAACTTGGTCCGAATCCGCAAGGGCACGAAAGGAAGACGGGTTCAAACCCGGGGGGGCCTTTAGTTCCTGGTGATGCCCCTTTGGGTGTGCAATGCCGCCCCTCTTTCAGGAGCTTGTGAATGATCTTGGGACCTCCTCCACACTGCGTGGTGGTCTACCTTGAGACTCCCGGTGTTTCTCCTGACCCCGGACCCCCCGTTTTCCATGTTCGTCGGTACTGAGACGTCTCCGGGGGAACCACCCGTACGCCAAGCTGGGGGAAATGGGGCCCCTTCCCCAGTAGCCCCCCGTTTCTGGGGGTACTCATCTCGGGCCAGGAGGAGGATGCGAAACCCTTGCGTGTTGGTGGCCCCCCCGTGGCCCCGCGGGCAATCCACGATTCTTGGGCTTCTGTAACTATATCGCCCCGTTCTTCCCACTTCCCAGTGGGGCCCCATATAGCCCTCACCAAGAAAAAAGCCAATCCCCGCAGCTGGCCGCGAGGCCGAGAGGCGTTTTGAAGTCAAGTCCGCCTTTCCCACGGCCTCTATCCCTTTCCTCTGGATTCCGAAACCCCCACAGGAGGTGGATGCCTCATTTGTGGAGCCGGGCAGTTCTTAAAAAAAAGGGCCCCGGGGGAAAACGTAAAATGCGGGGTTCTTCTCCAAGACGTTTCATCGGCCCAGAGGAATTTCGATTTGGCAACGGGAGTTCTAGCCCAAAAAAATTGGGCCCCGGAGGAGTGGGATTATTTTTGGGGGCGCCGTTTTTTCCCCGTATCTACTGGGCCCCAAAAACCCCAATATTGAGAGGCTCAGCGACTTACCCCCCACCAGGCTGGTGGTCGCTCTTCTTTCCCGGTTCGATTTTTAAACCTTCAGGCCGCGAGAAGAATGTGAGAGCTGATCCCTTCCGTCCTCCCACGTGGTGGGTGAAGATACTTCCCTTTTCAATAATTCCTCCAGAGCACCTCCTCGGGGGCACAGCGGCCTTCAAGTTCCCCTGGGAAGGATTATGTGCCCCTCTTCCCCAGAGTATCCCAAAAGGGACATTGCTCATTTGGGGGTGGTCATCCGGGGGCCCGAAGAAACCCTTTGCCTGATATCCCCGGTTTTTTTTTGGTGGCCCGAAAATGGAAAAGGATGTTTAAGGTCGTTTCGTCTTGTGACCCTGTGCCGCAACAGACCCCACCAAAACCGGGAGGCCTACTTCAGCCCCTTCCCCTTCCATCAACCCGGGCCAACATTTTGGACTTCTAACGACCCCCTCCCGTTTGGCAAAAATTTTCTGGGTGATTAAGATCCTTTTAAAAATGGGGATTTTTTCCCTTGCCAGGGCTGCCTCTGCCTCCCCCTGGCTGAGCTATTTTCCCCCATGGTTCGGCTGATGGATCCCCCAGCAAATTGTTGGACCGGGGAGTTTAAATTTTCTCCAGGTTTTGGGAGCCCTTTTGAACCCAAATTAGGTGAGCTCAAATTTTTCTGGCTACCCCCCAGAGAACGGCCAGGTGGAAGGGAACCGGTCTTGGGTTTTACCTTGTCATTTCGTCTGGCACCCAAGTGCTGGGCCAATTTGCTGCCGTGGCGGGGTTCTCTTATTTAAATCCTTGAGTCTGATCCGCGGGGGCCTCCACTTTACATCGTGTTTGGCTTGACCCCCCCCCTTCCCCCTTTGGGAACCTCCTCCGGGTTCGGGGGGACGCACTGGTTTAAGACATAAGGCCTTGGCCAGACCCGTTAGTCTCTGCCCGCGCCCCCGAGCGGGAAAACTCAAGCGGACAAAAGAAGAATCCCCCCTCCGGTTTTTCTCTCCAGGTGAAAAGGTTTGGCTCTCGTCTAGATATGTCCGCCTAAAGATGCCTTCTCACAAACTGGGTCCCCGTTTCCTGGGACCCTTTGAGGTCATCAGCCGCATCAACCCGGTAGCATACAAACTCCAGCTCCCTCCTACGATGAGAATCTCCAACGCGTTTCATGTCTCCTTATTGAAACCTCTGGTCCTTAACCATTTTTCCCAGAAGGCCGTCCCTCCTCCGTCTGTGGCTGATGCGCCCAATGTCTTCGAGGTCAAGGAAATTCTGGGTATGAGGAGAACTAGGGGAAAGCGATACTTCCTGGTGGACTGGAGGGGCTTCGGGCCCGAAGAGAGGTCTTGGGAGCCGGAGGAGAATATCCTGAACCGCAGCCTCATCCAGAAATTTCTTCATTCCAGTAAGAGAGGGGGGAAGGGTGGGGGTACTGTCATGGACGCCCCTGCGACCACTGTCTCGGGTCGCAGGCGCGCCCGTGCCCCCGCTCCCAGCGGAGCCCCGTCCCGCATGTCGGGTTCGGGGTCCGCTCGTGCATCGGTCCCCTGCGGCGCTCACTTACCTGGCCACACTCCTGCTCAGTCTGTGTCCGGTCCCCGGCGCGTAGCTCCGCCCCTAAGGGCGCGCTCCGGCAATTTGAATTTAAAGGGGCAGTGCGCCGGTAATTGATTCATTGCCGGGCACTGCTCCTATTTAGTCCGGCCACTTCCTACCAGCCCTCGCCGGATCCTTGGTGTATGGTGAAAGTGTTCCAGAGCGTTCCTGTCTTGCCTTACCGTGTACTGACTCCCTGCTTACGTTTACCGTCTACGAACCTTGCCACCTGCCCTGACCTCCTGCTTGTCTACCGTCTACGAACCAGAGCCGCCTGTCCTGACCTCCTGCCTGTCTATGACCACGAGCCTTCCTGCCGTTACTGTACCTCGCACTCTTGGCCGCCACCGCAGGCAAGCCCCGCCTGTGGTAGTGACCTAGTGGAAACCCGCCGCAGCAAGACCATCCCGCTTTGTGGCGGGCTCTGGTGAATACCAGGTCCCACTTAGATTCCACTCCCTGGTGTGGGCTTACGCCATCGCCTGCGGTGGTCCAGTGGATCCACCTCCAGACCGTAACAGTGGGTAACAGAAATAATATCTCCTACATAAACTATAATACAAATATAATTGTTTTTGGGGTGCTAAAATGAATAAGTAAACTACATTAAGTATGTATGCCGGGAAAAGCTCCTGGTGTATACCTCCAATGAAGAGTTGTGGTGTTTTCAACTGAATAGGCATTGACCCATATGGCCCCATATGGGTGTCAAATGAATACCACACATTATACATTGATTTACTCTGTATACTGTTCTGTGAAATAGAAAACCTACATCCAATAGGAACATACTACATACATTATTCTATATTTTATTTTCCTGCAGTATACTAAACCAAATAATGCTAAAAAAGCACGTCTTTGGTCTGCATCAGCTAATGGAGCCATATGATATGTATATATGTACACTGCTCAAAAAAATAAAGGGAGAACTTCAGTAACAAATGTAACTCCAAGTCAATCACACGTCTGTGAAATTAACCTGTCCAGTTATGAATCAACACTGATTGTGAATTAATTTCTCCTGCTGTTGTGCAAATGGAACAGACAACAGGTAGAAATGATAGGCAATTAGCAAGACAACTCCTTTAACTGAATGGTTCTGCAGGTGGTGACCACAGATGATTTCTCTGTTCTCATCCTTTTTGGCTGCTGTTTTGGTTACTTTTTCATTTTGTCATTGCTCTCTCCCCTAGAGGTAGCATGAGGCAGCATTTACAACCCACAGAAGTTGCTCAGGTAGTGCAGCTCATCCAGGATGCCACATGAGTGCAAGCTGTGGCAAGAAGGTTTGCTGTGTCTATGAGCACAGTGACCAGAGCATGGAGCAGATACCAGGAGACAGGCCAGTAAACCTGAAGACATGGAGGAAGCTGTAGGAGGGCAACAACCCAGCAGCAGGACTGCTACCTCCTCCTTTGTGCAAGGAGAAACAGGAAGAGCAGTGCCAGTGCAAAATGAACTCCAGCAGGCCACTAAAATACATGTGGGTGGTATTAGGGACTGACGTCCACAGCCCAACACCATCCAGGGAGATTGGCATTTGCCAGAGAACACCAAGATTGGCAGATTCAACATTGGCGCTCTGTGCTCTTCACGGATAAGAGCAGGTTCACACAGAACACATGTGAAAGATGTGAAAGAGTCTGGAAATGCTGTGGAGAACCTTCTGCTGCCTGCAACATCCTCCAGCATGATCAATCTGGCAGTGGGTCAGTAATGGTTTGGGGAAGCATTTATTTGGAGGGCCCCACAGCCCGCCATGTGCTAGCCAGAGGTACTATGACTGTCATTAGGCAACAGGATGAGATCCTCAAACCCATTGTGAGACCATATGCAGGTGCAGTGGACCCTAGATTCCTTTGATGCATGACAATGCTAGGCCTCATGTAGCTGAAGTGTGTCAGCAGTTCCTGCATGATTAAGGCATTATTGTTATGGGCTAGCCTGCCCGTTCCTCAGACCTGAATCCAGTCAAGTACATCTGGGACATCATTTCTCGTGCTATCCACCAATGCCAAGTTGCACCACAGACTGTCTAGGAGTTGACTGAAGCTTTAATCGAGGTCTGGGAGAAGATGCCTCAGTAGAACATCGGCCACCTCATCAGGAATATGACCAGGTGTTGTAGGAAGGTCATACAGATACATGGAGATCACACACACTACTGAGCCTCATTTCCTTGTCTTGAGGCATTTTCACTTAAGTTGGATTAGCCTGAAATTTGATTTTCCACTTTCATTTTGAGTATCATTACAAATCCAGACCTCCATGGTCGTATTTATTTTGATTTTCATTGATCATTTTTATGTATTATTGCTTTCAACAATTAAGAATTGCAACTAGAATATTTAATTCATTGAGATCAAGGGGGCACATGCTGTAGACCATATCTATTGCTGAATGCGCTATATAGATGACGTTCTCTTTGTGTGGCAGGGCACCGAACATCAACTTTTTGAATTGATGCGTCAACTCAATCATAATCATCTGAACATTAAACTCTCATTTAAATATGACCTAAAGAGGGTTGAGTTCTTGGACATTTTGATTGAAGTTGATGCCGAGGGATATCTGCAGACTGATGTGTACAGAAAAAGTACGTCTGTGAACTCTCTTTTGCATGCGGCATCTTTTCATGATCCATCAACGATCAAGGCAATTCCGACAGGGAAATTTCTCAGGATGAGACGTATTTGTTCATGTGAGAGAAATTTTGAAAAACAGTCATGTGATTTGAAGAGTAGATTTGAAGATAGAGGGTACAGTCGGAGAATAATTAACAAAGGATATCTGAGAGCAAAAAACACCCCAAGAAATAGGACCTTACAGATAAACCCTAAAAAAATCACAGGACCACAATATTAGATTTATCTCTACTTTTAACAACCAATGGTCTATGATGAGGGAGATACTTGCAAAACCCTGGTCAATACTTCAAACCGAACCAACTTTGAGTAAAACATTAACAGATCGTAATGCACCCAACTTCTGCTAGATAGCAAATGCCAGCTTCCAAACCAGATCAGGGGGGGAGCCCAGTCATCAGAAATCTTTGTGAAAAAGCTTTATTGAAAATTCTTTAAAACATATAATGATTATTCATAGAAGGGGGTACACTCAAGTTAGCATAAATTCAGTACCCATCCCCTCGCCGACGCGTTTCGAGAGAGACTCTCTTACTCATGGCTATTGGGGTAGTGTGCTGGGCAGTAATGAAAGCAAGGTTTAAATATCCCAGAGTGATTGGGTAATCAGAACCACATGATATATGCTGTCTTGGGGGAAAAAAAAAAAAAAAGGGGCCGCAACAAGACTGCCATAGCATACATAAAAACAAGTAGGTGATACAAGTGATAAAAAACCAATGAAACATAATAACAACAATATCGATTTGCATGGTTTACCGAATCTATTTCAGGTATGAGTGATCGTATTCCAATTATATATGTATATATTACCGGCTGAAATGAAAATATAAACAAGTAAGTGAACATATCACTGATTTTTTTATGTCAGTATCGTGTTATGAACAGTGAGACAAACGGATAATGTGCAGAGAATGTAAAATTATGTATTTGTCAATACCGCGGGAAGTGTAAATTCTATGCTTGTTTGGATGTTTGGTATTCAATATCTTTTCAAAATGATTCGCTTAAACTGCCAAAATCAATATTCCATCTAATAAACTGCTGGTGAAAACTGATGTAGTGAAACTGAGTTTAATATTGATATGTAATGTCTTGTTGAGTGTTCAGACCTAATGGAATTCTTGTGGCAAGATGGAAAATCCACCAAGCTTCTCTTGCGAATAATTTTTTGTGTAAGTCGCCTCCTCTTATAGATCGCACAACTTTCTCAATGCCGACCACTGAAAAACCCGTTAAGTCACCTTTGTGTGTGTCAAAGAAGTGTTTGGATACGGCCGATGCCTTAAATGAACAAGGTTTCAATGAATCCGACAAATGCCGGCGTATCCTCACTTTGAGGGGTCCAGAAGTACAGCCCACATATTGTACTCTGCATAATTTGCAACTAATGAGGTATACGACAAATTTGCTATTACAATTAATATGTGTGGAAATATTAAACTTTTTGTCGTTACTGAACGAACAGAACTGTTGTGTTTTCTCAACGTAATGGCATACAGTGCAAATGGCATGTCCGCAACCAAAAAATCCCTTGACATCCAACCACGAAGTGTTATTAACCCTTTCTGGAGTTAGTAAACTGGGGGATAATATTGAACTAAGATTAGGAGCCCTACGGGAAACGAATCTAACGTTATGCATTAATGTTTCTTTTACTGCTGGATTAATAAACAATAGTGGTATATGTCTCTTGACAATTTTAACTATATCAGAAAATTGTCTACTATATCTCGTACTGAATGTGATATGGTTAACATTCAAAGATTTGTTTTTCTTTTTTCTTGTACTGACATTTAATAGTGTCGTCCTATCGATTTTATCAATTTTATTAAGTATTGCTTGGTTATAGCCCCTTTGTTTAAAACTGGCACAAAGTGTCTTACAATGATTGTCAAATTGTTGACTGTCTGTGCAGTTTCTTTTGAGTCGACACATTTCTCCTACTGGCAGGTTATGCAATACGTGTTTGGGATGGCATGATGTTGCTGCCAATATGGAATTTTTGGCCGTGGATTTTTTATATGGTGCAACAGATACAGGTAATCCTGCTGCTGTAGAAATTAATGTGACGTCTAAAAAATCTATAGACGTAAGTTGCTTATTGCTAGTAAAACGCAAATTCATGGAGTTATCGTTCAAGAATTGAACAAACCTCATGACCACATCCTCTGGTCCTGTCCAGACGAACAACAGGTCGTCTATATATCTGCAGTACCAGAAGATGTGGTCAGAAAAAACATTTGCATCACTAAGCAAATAAATCTCTTCAAAGACTGTCATATAAATACCCGCTAACGACGGGGAGAACCTGGCTCCCATAGAAGCACCGCATTTCTGTAAAAAAAATTGTCCATTAAACATGAAAAAATTATGAGCTAAAAGATATTCAACTGCTATGATGATAAATTCTTGTTTATTTATAGAAAAAGAAGTATATTTAGATAAAAATCTACGTAAGGCAATTATAGCCTGATTATGCGGGATTGAGGGGTATAGGCTCTCGACATCGCAAGTAAGCCATATGCCGTTTGGAGGCCATTGTATCTGATTCATTACTGAGACGAGTTGTTTAGTGTCTCTGAGGTAGCCAGGGATTTTGACAACATATGGTTGAAGTTGAGTGTCGACCCATCGTCCCAGGTGCTCATTTAATGAGCCAATACCTGAGACGATGGGTCGAAAAGGTGGTGGGAATGTGTTCTTGTGAATTTTTGGTAATGCGTGATATATGGGAATGATAGGGTTGTCCGGTATCATTTTGTCTGCTAGTGCCTGAGTAAGTACTCCTTGTTGCACACCTGTTTGCAAGATTTTACTTAGAATTGTGCTGAACTTGGAGGTGGGATCACTGGCTAATGGAATATAGGTGCCTCGATCTAATAACACCTGTAAATTACACTTCCTATATAATCCAGTATCCAATAAAACAATACCCCCTCCTTTACCTGCACTACGTATAGTGAGATCATAATTCTCCTGCAATTCATGTAACCCTACTTCTTCATTTTGAGTCAGATTTTTGTGTTTGTTAGATACCATATGTATACTTTGTTCTTTTAATCTAACTAAATCTTCTTCTATCCTGTCTTGAAATAGATCTAGAGTAAATGGCCTTGAATTAATGGGGTAGAAGTCCGATTTTTTAATGAAGATAGATGGCTGAGTAGCCGTAGGAGAGTCAGATTCAGATGCATTATCAGTTTCACTTTGCAGATCTCTCAGGGTGACGATACTTTTGAGTTCTTGAAATGTTGGAATAAGCATCTCTTTGGTTGCAATGTTCTCCAATGGATGAATGGCAGTGTCCTCTACTTTAGGGATTTGTGCAAAATGGTTGATTAAGGTAACTTGTCTGGCAAACCTGTTAACATCCAGGAGCGTTTCATAAATTTTGAAATCATACGTTGGGCAAAATCCCAGACCCTTGGATAGCAATTTTAAACAGATCATCCCCTAATGACAGCAAGGAGATGCCGCAATTTAAAAGACTATAGACTTCCCATTAGAGGTTTTATTGCTTTTAATCTGTGTTGTTTTTCATCGATGCTAATAACTTTTTTATTTACTTTTTTAGATTTGTGTGTACGTCCTTGTCTTTTGTTATGAAAAGCTTCCAGTTGTCTCTTTTTCAATGTACCACTGCTATTGGAAACAATGAAGACTTTAATCAAGATGAAATAGTGAATTTGATATTACAAACAGATTTTTTTTTTCTCACATAATCACGTCTTTTATATATATATACTTGATTAATATATTATTTAAAATATGCATTGCACTTTCTGACCTTCTGTCAGTCATATTACCTTAGTATATCCACAATCACTTTTCTGTTTTAATGCATTTAAATTTATGTTTTGTTTCATCATTGTTTTTTCACTAATGCACTTGTATGGCGGATGCTGTGCTTCCTCGGCCGGTCTGCGGCGGCATCGCGTGATATTTTTGTGCGTGCCCCGATGTGCATACATTGTTGTGCATTGGGATATGCACGATCGCGTGTTAATGCCGGGCGCAGATGGGGATGTGGTGGCACTACATCCTACCAATTTATGTGTGCATATATATTTAGGTCTTGGGGAGATGATATATAATCGATTCACTAGTAAGCACCTGTATTTGTGGTCTGTTTATTACTATGGTACCTGATATATGGGATACAGTCATATGAAAAAATTAGTCATATCTAATAACTATTATTGCACATTTTGTGTTGAGTACAATAAACCTCATTTCAATCCGGAAATATTACTGTGTCCATCAGTTATTAGATATATCAAATTGAAATGGCTGTTGCAAACACCCAAATATTTAGAACTAAAAATGATTAAGATTAATAGGGGTGCCCAAACTTTTTCATATGACTGTATGTATTGAACGTATGCGCCATATATATGGTGGATTACTTGACTATTCGCTCTGGAGTCTGTATGTGACCTTATACCTTACCTGAAAATTTAATTGATCTATGAGACATGCGCTACACGCATGCGCCGTGCGTGCGGCGGATTGCCCTGTCCCCACCATGGAGTCCCGATGCGTTTCTGCACATGTCCGGAAATGCGCATTCCGGGGCATGCGCACTCTCGAGCTGGGCTCCGGAAGTCGGGCGGTGGAGTTTGCGGCGCGTTTGGCGTACATGGGATTATTTACTTGCACACGATTTGGTAATTACAGACATGTGGTAGATGGTAATTGAATATATAAACATCTGTGACAACTGTTAGCTTATACCCCTTGAGGAAGCATTAACTGGCAAAACGTACGTCGGGGTGATTGGAGGTATTTGGACTTTACTGGAACATGGGTAATTTACGTTTACTATAATCTCTAGTTTACTGCACTTATTGATAGTGGTGAATTGGTCTAGATGTAACTAATTATGGGCTACATATATCTAGTGGTGATATTTACATATTGACAATTCCCTTTATATATGAGACCTATCACTCTATATTTATTACCCTATATGTTTTGTACACTTCTTTGTAATGCGCCTCTTTGTATTTCAACTATGGGATCTTGTTTTTTGTAATGTTATGTGATTTTTTTTTTAAATATTTAATAAAGGTTTTTGATATTAATTGGTGGTCGAGTAAGCTCCTTGTTTCCTTATTTTTGTAAGCTAATGAGATCAAGGATGTGGTATTTTAATGTTCCCTTTATTTTTTTCGAACAGTGTATATACACTAAGGGCGACATGTATGATTTTTGGCACCCAGGCACCTTTTTTTTTGCGCACAATAGTAGTGTGGAATGCACCTGAATCTATGAATCCAGTCTACTGCAGGTCATAAATCAGGCGCATTTTAGCGCAAAAATGACAATTCAGGCTCAGATAAACTACTTGTGTAGCAGTAATGCACCTGGATTTGCCGTACTGAAGCCAAAAATGTGTAGCTTTGTATGGTTGTAGTGCGACACGCCTCCAGTATGCCCCCCCCCCCCCCCCATCTCAGGCGCATTACAAAGTATCCCGTGCACTCTGTAATTTGCCTGATAATGGAGTGTTCCTGGTTAAAAATATAGCGAACGGGGCTGTGCTAGTTCTTGGGCCGAAAGGACGCCAGGCTCATTCATACATGTCGCCTTAAGAGCTTTTTACATTGTACATGTTAAGCAGAGATTCCTTACATGGTGATATAAACATAGGCAAAGACTGGCCTACAGGAGAGCAGGGGAAATCGCTTTTGGCCCGCTGTTCATGGTGGGACCTGGGTTATGGGAGGCCTGAGCTGCCTTTCTAAGAGCTCTAAGGTAGCCCCCAAAAATCAACTCTACTGGTGGGTCTCAAGAATCAACTCCAATGGTGTGGTATAGTTTGAGCTGATTGAGCTGGGCAATGCCAGTGAAGGGATTGGCAAAGGGGATAGGCAGAGGAGTAATAAGTTAAGAGATGGATTAACTGAGCAGCAGAGGTGAAAATGGACTGGAAGAGAGCAAGAATGCTAGATGGGTGGCTGCAGAGAAGAATGTTGCAGTAGCCTAGAGAGAGATGACAAGAGTATTTACATAGCATCAAAGTTAAGGAAAGAGCAAATTTAAGAAATATTTCTCAGGTGCAGAAGGATGGCAGAGGAAAGAACTTGGGCATGTGGTTTAAAAGGTATCCCGAGGCTCGCAGACTTGTGGGACTGGTAAAAGTATAAAGCCATTGGCCATGATAGATATATTTGGTAAGAGAGTGGAGTGGGACAATAGAAAGATGATGAACATGTTGAGTTTTAGAAGGCAGGTGGAAAAGGAGGATATGGATGAAGAACTTACTGGGATTATGAAAACTAGAGAGTTATCTGAGCTGCAGATGTAATTTTGATTGCTGTCTGCATAGCTACTGGTACTGAAAGCCATGCGTTGCTATGAGTTGAGCCAGTTCAAGAGTATGGATGAAAAGTAGAGGGACCAGGATTAAATCCCGAGGAACACCAATAAAGACTGTTAAATGTTCAAGATATGTGGAGATTCAGGAAAGAGCCAAGTCCATGACGCCAGATGGTATGAGAATTTGTAGCAAGAGGGAGATGTCAACCATGTCAAAGGCAGAGGACATGTCTAAGAAGAGAAGCACAGAGTAGTAAAGCTTCTGCAGTTACTAGGTTATTGGTGACCTTGGTTAGTGCCATTTCGGTAGAGTGGGGTGGTCAGAAATGAGACTGCAGACAGTCAAAAAGTGAGTTGAATGAGAGATGGGACGGCAGTTTAAGATGTACATGTTGTTCAAGGAGTTTTGTATCAAATAGCGATACGGCCATAGTTGGACAAAGAGGAGCAGTCAAATCTTGGCTTCTTTAGCATGAGTGTGAAGATTGCATGTTTGAAAGAATAGGGGAAGATGCCAGAGGTTAATGATAGATTGAAGAGATGGGTTAGGGGTAGGATAATCACAGTACTAAAGTTTGGGATGAGGTGGAATGGTATTGGGTCAAGATTACATGTAATGAGTTTGCATTTGGAGAGTACGGTTGAAAGCTTGTCATCAGTAACAGCTAAGAAGCAAGTTATATTTTCCATAAACACTGTGCGAATATACAGATGAAGCTCTCTCTCATGAAGTTGATCTTGTTCATGAAGTGTGTGGCAAAATCATCTGCTGAAATGAGAGATGTAGGAGGGGGCACAAGGGGATGGAGTAAACAGTTGAAAGTCTTAAATAACAGTTTAGGTTTGTGCAAGAGAGAAGATATGAGAGGTAAAGTAGTCCTGTTTGGCAGAGAAGAGTGTAGACTTAAATTTAGGAAGTTGTTGTTTGTATTTAGCAAAGACTTCTGCTGGATGTTTGTCATCCAGTGCTGCTCAACAACTCTGGAGGCTCACCTCCACTTTTTCATCAAATCGGTGTACCAGGGCTGCCTATTGATTTTGCAGGTTCTGTTGTGCAAGGGGGGGTGACCATGTCAAGAGTGGAGGTGATTGTGGTACTGTAGAAACTAGTGGCTGCATCCAGGGCTGCCATTAAGGGGGTACAGCCAGTACTCCCGTATGGGGCCCGGCCATTCTGTGAAGCAAGGGGGGACCCATGGCCGCCGGCAGGTAATGCCCCCTTACTTTACACAGCAATGGTAGAGAGAACAGGCAATCAGCCTGTTCTCACTACCATGTCCACTGTTTTTACGTCAATTATGGAGGGGGGCTTTGAGTGGGGCCCGCACACATGTGAGGGGCCCGTGCTCCACCTCCATGTCTCAGCTGCGCGCCGCTCAGTAGCTGTACATGATAGCCTAGGCAGTTTCACTGTAACTTACTCTCCTCCTCCGTGCTGTGACCGGAGCAGCCAGGCGCCTCCTCGCTCTGTCCGCGCCGCATCCACGAGACTCCGCCCACAGGTAACCCCTCCTCCCGATGGGCGGGATGACTAATTAAATTAGTGAGGATCCGCCCCCTGTGGGTGGAGTCTCGTGGATGCGGAGCGGACAGAGCGAGGAGGCGCCCAGCTGCTCCTGTCACAGCACGGAGGAGGAGAGTAAGTAAGTTACAGTGAAACTGCCTAGGCTATCATGTACAGCTACTGAGTGGTGCAGAGAGTAAATTATACAGTGAAACTGCCTAGGCTATGTACAGATACTGAGCGTTGCGCAGCTGAGACACGGAGGCAGAGCACGGGCCCCTCACATGTGTGCGGGCCCCACTCAAAGCCTCCCCCCCTCTCCTACCTTATGGGGCCCCGGGCAAAGCCCCCACTCGCTAGCACTGTGGGGCCCCTGACAAAGCCCCCACTCGCTAGCACTGTGGGGCCCCTGGCAAAGCCCCCACTCGCTAGCACTGTAGGGCCCCTGGCAAAGCCCCCACTCGTTAGCACTGTGAGGCCCCTGGCAAAGCCCCACTCACTAGCACTGTGGGGCCCCTGGCAAAGCCCCCACTCGCTAGCACTGTGGGGCCCCTGACAAAGCCCCCACTCGCTAGCACTGTGGGGCCCCTGACAAAGCCCCCACTCGCTAGCACTGTGGGGCCCCTGGCAAAGCCCCCCCTCGCTTGCTCTGTGGGGCCCCTGGCAAATCACAAACTCGCTAGCACTGTGGGGCCCCTGGCAAAGCTCCCGCTTGCTAGCACTGTGGGGCCCCTGGCAAAGCCCCCACTCGCTAGCACCATGGTGCCCCTGGCAAAGCCCCCACTCGCTAGAACTGTGGGGCCCCTGGCAAAGCCCACGCTCGCTAGCACTGTGGGGCCCCTGGCAAAGCCCCCACACGCTAGCACCGACACACACAGCTGGAGGGCATGGAGCACGGCCCCACATGATTGGAGAGAGAAGGGCGTTGACAGGGGTCCCACACGGCGGGAGGGGGGACTCCAATCATCTCAGGGGCCCAGCATCACATTTAAAAATAGGTGCATGCAATGCTTAAAGAGAGCCCACGCTTCATGTCTTAGTTGCGCTCAATAGCTTCACATAAACAGAGGGGGGGCTAGAGGAGAATCTCCACATGGCTAGGGGGGACTTAAGCAGGGTCCACATGGTGGGTGAGTGGTGCCCCACTCAAGTTCACTCACTACCTACCTACCTGGCTATCTACCAATGGGTGGCCCGCTACCTACCTGGCTATCTACCAATGAGTGGCCACTACCTTCCTACAGGAAGGGGCCTATATAACTAACTACTTATGGGGGTGGGGGTTATATACCTGACTACCAGGGCACTAAGGGGGTAATTATTATCTTTTGGGCACTATGGATGGGGAGTTTGTACATGGGGAAGACAAAGGTGGGAGGATGATAGAAGAGTGAGGAGTCTCAGGTGTTTGTGTTGTGAATTCTGCAGGGACGAGTGGTGTCCAGGAAAAGTCCTCATGGTGGCCGGGACCGGATGGAGAAGAAAGGGGAAAGTGAACGACTTATCAGACGACGTCACCTGTGAGTCACTAAATATAACTGTACTGTTATGCTTTATTTGGGGACATAAGTACTGTGTGCACTTGTATCTACCATTATGTATGAAAACGGTCTAGGTGTAAGACTTTCTTTGTTGTCCATAGCAACCAATCAGAGCTCCCCTTTATAGTGCTCTGAAAAAATGTAAGGTGAACTCTGATTGGTTGCTATGGGCTCTGATTGGTTGCTATGAGCAACAAAGAAAGTCTTACACCTAGACAGTTTTCATACATGTCCTCCTATATGGTCACTGTATGATGGTAATATTGGTGTTATTGTGATGGATTATATTTAGTAACAGTATCGTGGCATTGTGGTGATGATGTGGCTGTATTACTTGGTCTATGTATATTGTGGTTATTGGTAATATCGGCTTTAGTATGTTGGTTTGGTCAGTAACATTATAGTGATATTAGCCACCATATGTAGTGATATGTTTGCGGTATTATTTGGTCTTTGTACATTGTTGGCTTATATTGGACTGGGTATACTGGTTTGGTCAGTAACATAGTGGTGACACATGTTGATCATGCAGTGTTATTTGCTGACCCTTGTATACGTACTCATTACTGCAATATACTGTAGATAAACGATATGTTTTAGAATTCAACAAGAATTAAATCCAAAGACAATGGCGCAATTGCATTTTTTTTTCTGGAGTTAGTTAGCAGTGGCTCCTGGGCGTGGTTGTTAGGGGCGGAGTGATGGGATGGGCCGGGTGCGGGATGGACGGGGGCAGGGTTGATGGGGGGGCCCAGGTGCTTTAGCTGTAGGGGGCCCTGAAATTTCTCATGGCAGCCCTGGCTGCATCTGTCTGATAAAGTAAGGATATGGTAGAGAGGGGTCAGAGACAGAGGAGGTGCTAGCATCAAAGCCTAGAAGGTTTCTACAGGGAGTGTACTAGTTTAAAAACCTAGGAAGCAGTTGAAAGGAAGGGGGCGAATAAATTAAGCAGATTATGCTTTATTTGGGGACAGAAGATTCTGTGATGTTTGATAGGGAGCAAAGGCGGGTACAGTCACTGACTCATATTGGGTAGAGGATAACGGATAATCATTTGCCTTTGTGCATACAGTATGTTATAGCAGTATAGAGCACAACATTTTTACATATAGCAACATTTAATTACATATGGAGTAATTCTTTTATTTTCTTGCTATGGATGTCACAGGTACCAAATACAGTTAATTAAACAGAAATAAAATATCTCTTTACACCAGAAAGAAGATACAAATGAAAGGCTACAGCTCTTACAGTCTCATAATAAAGCATTGTTTAAGTGCCATTCTGTGGGTGTTCTGTGTCACTCATGAACAACAAAAGTGACTTTTAAATGCCAAAATTCTTATAAGTGACAGTACTGATATATGTTTCCACAGAACACAGCTAAACTATATACACACAGCGAAGTGCAATGCAGATCTAGGTATAAAATCCTTGTACATTCCTCATTCTGCATTTCAGTATAAGAAAATGGAAATCCATTCAATAGTTCATAACATGGATAATTTTTCTGCTCATGGATACAAAATCCATGCAGTGGGAAAAGTATCACTTGTTGAGCCGGGTGTTATGTGGTTTCCATGTTGAAATCTAAATTGGATAAACAGAATGCAGATTATAATCTGCATCCATAAACTGTAAGAAAATGCATTTGTAAAGTCAAAATTTGTATCGCCATGAATACACAACAGAAGTTTCCCACTGAGAGATGTGTCACATGAACATAGCCTAAGTGTACTGGGTATGTGATTTTTCCTGGGGTTAGAATAATCCTTTGCACATTTAAACTTTGACTGAGGGCCTTGCATGGAAGGCGAGGCTACTTTTCTAAAATATGTACCACAATGTTATCCTAACATCCATAGCCCTAGTAAGTTCAGTAGTTGCACAAACCACAAACACAGATATTGTGACTGCACGCCAAGCTACATCTTCCTCTCCTTTGTTGCTACATGTAACAGTGGTCTGGATAATATGGTTAAAGGGCTTTAGCTATCACTGTTAGGGTTTGTTCACAAGGGCTAATTTTGACGCTCATTTCACATTGTATTTGCAAGAGATGCGCACCGAAATTACAGTAATCCATAGTCTTCATAGAGAACTATGGATTACGCCTCCTCTTCCCGCTCGTACAATGCGATCGGATTGTACACGCGGGGAGATAAGTGACATGTCAATTACTTGCGGTGAATAGATGCCGCGAGTCATGACTTTCAATGGGGCCAGCAGGCAGACCCCTCCCCCCCCCCCCCCCCGCGCGCCGCAGGACTACGTGCTTATCAGCACAAATCCCATATCACCCGGCGTAATTGCGGCCGTACTGTACACGGCACATTTACACCATGTGAACATAGCCTTAAGGATGCATTTTCTGCTACTGTTATGGGTGCAATGACTGCCACTTTTAGATGGAATTGTAGCTGCGACTGGTAGGGACTACTGCTAGGGGTTTTGCCTAGATTTTAGGGGGCATTACAGACATTGATTTTAGATGACTTTGTAGCTGGCACAGTGAGGGTACACTGTGGTATTTAAATTGAACCTAAAAATCCAATCACCACACATTGCGGAGAATCATTGCCCAGCTCATGCCCTTTGTATACCAATAACAAGTATTACAGACTGTAAAGATTCCAAGGAATACACTGCAGCCTCATACTTCATAGTTAATGTATATACTGTTAGCTAATGTATATACTGTATTTACACAAATACTCACTACAGTTTCTGAGAGAGAATTCTTGAAGGAGTTGTTAGGGTAACCTAGCATTACTTAGATTTTTTATATTAAATAGAAGTTTTGTACTTTACTGCAGAGGTTATTTAATCTTTGTAGGGCACATTTGAATATGACAAGTGTCGAGCCACACTGAAAATAAGTAGGAAGAATTTGAATTATGAACATGACTAAGTGACACAGCACTTCGCCTCCTGTTTATGTGGTTTTAAACCTAATACTAGGTTTTTGTAATGCTATGACCTCCCTGTTGGCACCCATGCAAATAGTATCTAGAGCTGCTAGCAACTGGTTAGCCACACGCAGGAGTCTCTGCTTCTGGACCACTGGTTTGCTGTATGTTACCCCTGTTGGTAATGGCAGCCATCATATAAGATTTGGTTTAAGTCACGAGTCATGTTTCTGCTTTTTCTCATTATCATGACCAGGACAGTTTCTAGCAAAATAGCTCTAAGGGCGGGATTATAAAAAAAATTGTCTGCCCCAATCCCCATAGGTAACAGAAGGATCAGTCACACATACTAAATGGTAACAGTAATAAAGTATATAACAAATAACCTGAATCCAAAATAACACACATAGTTGGGGAACACATGGACCCTCCTTAATAAAATATGCAAGTATCCTTGAAATATTATCCATTATTAGTCTTGAGCGAACAGTAAAAAGTTCTAGTTTGATTAGAACCTCAAACTTTTGTGAGTTAGGTTCAAAGTTCTATTCGAACTCAAACTTCAACCCATTAAAGCCAATGGAAGAAGATGTTCGGGTTCATTTTCATACCTATACAGATGAGGAGAAGCTGTAATTACCATCTATAACAGTAAACTGGATACGTGGAACAACTTAGTGAAGAAAATTTTGCTCTAAGAGTGACAGAAAAAAATTGAGAGGCCAAAATACTTCATTCCTTTCAATGGCTAACTGCAAAGATGAGGACCGCTTGCAAGCAGGGGCGTAGCTATAGGAGGTGCAGTGGTAGTAGCTGCTATAGGGCTCTGCATCCTGGGGGGCCCAAAAGCCCCTTTGACACATAGGAGATTTGGAGACAGAGTGTTATACAATTACTGAACCCCCAAAACTGCAAAACTGAACTTTTGGGCACTGAGTATGATTTAGCAAATCCAAGCACTCTGTATAATATATATCCATGTATATGAGAGTTAGGCGTTATGTGAGCCTGCAAATACTGCCAAATAACAGCTCCTGGGTGTGGGAAAGATGCAGGCAGCAATGCCAAACTCCCTACCTATTGATGTCTATGGAGAGGAAAATGCTATCTAACTAAGAGCAGTTTATACACTACAGAGAATGAGCTGATTATGGCATTCACAAGCAATACAGTGAAATAAATATATATATATATATATAAATATATATATATATATATATATATATATATATACACACACATATATGTAACATGGTCATGTGATTTTAGTGGCCAATGAGAGCTCTACACCTCGACAATGATATTTTTGACACTTCTCTGTGCCCTGCACTGATTGGATGACCGCCAAAAGTATGGAAAGGTGATTAGATGGCCGCCAAAAGTGCAGAAAACCGCTGAAAATGAAACTGAAAATGGCGTGCCGAACTAGAACGTCACTTGAACGAACAGTAAAATGTTCGGGTCAGTTCAAGTTCTAAAAATTTTAAAAGTTCTACTAGAACATAACTTTTCTAGAACAGTTGGATCAACACTATCCATCATATTACACCTTTTTTAGGAACTCATGAATACCAACAGATATATTTAGCTATTAACCCTTTCCTTTTATTTCATTATGTTTGTTTTTACCTCACCATCTTCCAAAAGCCATAACTTTTTTATTTTTCTGTCTACATACTCATATGAGTGCTTGTATTTTGGGTACGAAGTTATACTTCTTGATTGATATTCTTTTGTCACTGACTGAGCCATATTATGTACTATAAAATTATTCTAGTTGGGGTGGAAAGTGAAAAGAAAACATAATTGCACCAGTTTTGCCTTTCTTTAAAGACGTTCACTCATTGATATAAATGATGAGTTATCTAAGTTATGCAGGTTGGTATGATTTCGATGATACCAAGGGCCACATGTATGAAAACTGTCTAGGTCTAAAACTCACTTTGCTGCCCATAGCAACCAAACAGAGCGCCCCTCTCATTCCATGTAGTGCTCTGGGAAAATGAAAAGGGCCAGACCCAGACCGTTTTCATACATGTGGCCTCAAATGTGTAGAGTTTTTGATATGATTCTTCATTTTCTGCGACCAATAACTTTTTTGTTTTTCATCTTTGGACCTGGGAAATAGCTCATTTTTTGTATTTAGTTATTATTGTTACCATTCTGGGATACATGCATCCTTTTGATCACTTTGTATTTCAATTTTGTAGGGATGTGAAATGACAAAAAAAACTGCAATTTTGGCATTGGGATATTTTTTTCTTATACAGTGTTAAACATATGTGAGGAATGATGTTAAATTTTCAGTAGATATAACTTTTTTGGACACTTGATACCACTTTTTTTTTTTTTTTTTTTGCAAAATGGCAAAACGGGTGTTCTGAACTTTTGATATTTTTTCATTTTAAAACTTTTTTTTTACACTTGTATGTGTAGTTCCTCTTGACCCACTAGTGAGTTTGATCACCTGTACACCCTTCTGCAATAGATAGATAGATAGATAGATAGATAGATAGATAGATAGATAGATAGATAGATAGATAGATAGATAGATAGATAGATAGATAGATGATTAGATAGGATAATTGATAGATAGTGTTAGATTGATAGATATTAATAATAGAAAATAGAGTGACCCATCTCCATACATCCTTACCGAAAATAGGACCTATCCATATGTCTATTGTCTGTAAGGGGCTAAAGAGGGTAGTAGAATGGTAGTTTTGCCATCTCATGAATTAGAGCAACTCCCATAGTTCCAAGATGTTTTGGGCAATAAGGCCAGGTTCATAAGTGCCTGGCTATCTGAAATAGTTGCCATCTAGTGTAATTATGCAGCATTTTCTGATCAATATCTAATCTAGCCATCACTGCCGGATTGTCTATCAGTACGATTTTGTGCTTCATTTCATCCTATGAGAACACCAAATGGAATGTCAGGTGCAATGCATCCGGCATTCAACTCTGAACCACTGTATATTACTAAATCTAGTTTAGCAAGAGAGTTTTCTGCCATTTTGCTGCCATAGACAAAAAGTGAAATGGTGTTCCCCTCTGTACCTTTTCTCCAATTTAAGATGCCCAAATATAGGGATGGAGTGTGTATCTGCCCAAATGCTGTCCTCTGCAGTCAGGGCTGGTATGGCCCCAAGGTTATGGCCTCAGATCAAGGAATCCTGCAACTGGAAATAAGAACACCTATGGAAAAGGGAATCTGTTATGTCAATCATTTTGGAAGAAAAAGCAAGGACCAACAGAAATAACTAAACTGAGGGTAGACACAACAGAGTAAGTATCTGCATGGACATCAGGGCCGTTTCTTCTATTGAGCAGGGTAGGCAGTTGCCTGGGAGCCCCATGAGCAAAGGGAGCCCTCCCAAGCAGTCGCTTACCCTGCCCAGCGGTGTTGGTCAATCCCTGTGGTGGGTCCAGACAGCAGTTCTGTGTGCAGGAGATCCAGACCCGCTGCGTCTTTATGTGGTGCAGGAGGCGAGATCACGTCTGCTGCGCCGCTGTATGTCCTAAGTCAGAAGACCATAGGTTTACGGCCTAGGAGAAGCCAGGAGCAATGTCCTGGCATAGGAAGTGTGATGACATCATGGCGCTTAAGCCAGAAACTAGCTGTCACAGCTGGCTCCACAGCGAGGAAGCGTGGAGAGGCGCGTAGTGTATTTATTTTTATTTAAAAGCAGCTATATCTACCTACATTGTGCTGTTTACCTAGAGGGGTCTATATACCTGGGGGGGGGGGGGGGTTGTACCTACCGGAGGCTGTATACCTTGGGGGCTATATACCTAGAGGGAATAATGTCCCTAGGGGGCTGTGTACCTAGAGGGGGCTATATACCTAGGGGGGGCTATATATCTTGGGTGGCTATACACCTAGAGGGGGCGTTATACCTAGGGGGGCTGTGTACCTTGAGGGGGCTATATACCTAGGGGGGCTTTATCCCTGTAGGAGGGCAGTGTGCCTACGGGAGGCTATATACCTGTGGGGTTTGTGTACCTAGAGGGGGCTATATATCTAGGGTGGGCTATATACCTACAAGGGGCTGTGTACCTACAGGGGGTTATATACCTACAGGGGGCTGTGTACCTACAGGGGGTTATATACCTACAGGGGGCTGTGTACCTACAGGGGTTATATACCTACAGGGGGTTGTGTACCTACATGGTGGCTATATATCTAGGGAGGCTGTGTACATTTGTGATACAGAAACATGCATTGTGTCTCAGGGTACTTCAGCAGCATCCAGAGGCACTTGTCTGCACTCCTCTAGGTGAATATATGAGGGATCTGAGCACATTGTGTGTCAGGCAATGATCTCATACATGGACCACAAACTCATGTGGTGACCCTCAAAGACCTACCATGTCCTTGTCATACACAGACCTTCTCATGCCCTGCATATCCTGTGTCTCCCAACATCATCAAGTCTCCTTGCATCCTTTTGTCTACTGTACATTACACCAATTCCTCTGAGTATTACAGCAGCCTCACGTTACAAACATATAGTGGTCCAGACTGCAATTTCTTCTGCTCCATGAGCCACAACATCATCCAAAACTGGGCACACAGTGTACACACTAGCCTTATGTCACAATGTGCCGCCAGCACAGCCAGCCCCCACATTGCAGCCAACCAATCAAAGCTGCAGAAAAACTGGATGACAGCTAGGTAGCCAATAGGACAGCAGAATAGAACAAAACACTCGCAGTCAATTGGTGAAAGGGGCAGTCAGGGGGCATGGCTGTGCTTCCCCAACACCACTACAGAGAGGAGAATGACAGTGAACTGTGTAGAGGCAGAGACTCACATAAAATAGTTCCCCACTGATAGTAGTTGGTATTATTATCAAACTTAATTGCAATTTGCCAAATGGTAATTAGTTACCAATTTCCCAACTATCACCCATATTTAAAAATGTTTAAGATACAGCTTTTAATGAAAGACCTATTAAAAGCACTATTAAAAGTAGCAGACACATATTTGTATGTATAAGTATCCAACTTAGCATGTGGAGACAGAGAACACAACTATATAAAACTGGGCATTACAATAACACTTGGTATACAAGGTCTGAGATTCCAGGTATCAATGAGCACAGCCCTTAAAAATGACCCTGGTAATGACTTACTATTGAGGAGCTCCTCCCCGTAGCTGTAATTATTTACACATATCTATACAGTAACATTTATAGGTTTTAAATGTACACACAACCAGTATAGAATCTATACATTTATAGCGGCGTTTACAGACCCAAAATGCACATAGCAGCCTGCATGAATTTGAAAAGTACAGTGATCCCTCATATTACAATGGCCTCAGGATACAATATTATCAACATACAATGGGCTTTCCCCTTTATTAAGGGGTGTTTCGAGATTTTGAGAAACTCACTTGTCCGATGGAACATGATTAAAAATAATAACGCTACTGTTCTGCCCCAGTGGCCGTCCCGTTCATTCCCCCTGTACAGGGCTATGTGCAGCGATTCACAGGCCACAACGGCAACGTCACAAATTCCTCTGATGTCTGTTTGGAGATTACAAAACTTTCTTTTAAGACTAAAGAACTAATTAAATCATTTAACCACTAAGGTCTTTTACTTTGGTCTAGAGGTATAATTTCACTCACAAGGTCCTGTACTGCTCTTTACATGTGCCAGGATAAGCGGCTCCTTTGGCCACAAAATTAGGACTCTATTTTTTTCCTGGTACGTTTATAGTAGATAACCCAAAAAAGCTCCTATCCTTAAAGCATCAGTGATTTCAAGCTTCTGACAGCTCTTTCTGACTGTTACATGTAAGGCCTTATGGGCCGTTTACACGGCAATGGACCAATACCGGTCGGTTTATCCGACAGGTACTTGTCCGGTATGTGTGCCATGCACAAGGCTGCGGGGGGGGGGGGGGGGGGCGGCTTTTCTTCCCCTTCACATTCATTTGCACATTTTTCGTCCGAAAACCGGACAGAAGAATGTGCATGTTGAATGTTTTTCGGGCAGCCCGTGGGTAGAAAAACTGCCGGGCAGAAACCTGTGCAGTGGGGACTGCTGCATGGGTTTTCGATAGGAGCCTGTTGTGCTCGTTTGCGGCTGGTTTTTCAGACAGTCTGCAAAACCGCAAACCGTCTGAAAAACCGGCCACAAACCCGTGCCTTGGGGACATGCCCTTACTTGGCATTTTGGGACTCTAGAACCAGATGCTATTTTTCTATAGAGTTATGGTTACAATATACAATTGTTGTCCTGGAACCAATAAATATTGCATGCTGAGGGTTCACTGTACTGTACATTGCATCGTATACAGACTATTAGGGGGACATGTATGAACGGGGCTGTACCAGTCTGGCATCTTTTCAGCGCGAGATCTAGCGCAGCCCCATTCGCTATATTTTTAATCAGGTGTAATACGCCTGAGATCGGGGGACGTGCTGCATTCATGTCGCACTAGAACCATACTAAGCTACACATTTATAGTCTCAGTATGGCAATTCCAGGTGCATTACTGCAGGAACAGGTCGAGCACTTTAAAAGTGGTTTACCTGAGCCAGAATTGTCGTTTCTGTGCTAGAATGTGCCTGATTTATGACCCACAGTAGAACAGGTTCATAGATTGAGGCACATTCCACACTATTATTAGCGCAAAAAAAATTGGTTCTAAGCGCCAAAAACAACATGTGCCCCCGGTACATACATTAAAAACATATTAGCAATACCGAATAAGCAGCTACATACATACCACTCTTTAGTGAGTCAGTAGATTCATAGTTGCCTGCTAAGACACAATACATACTTAATGGGGTTGTCTCACTACATCGATTCATCTTACCTGAGCCCTGTTTTCTTGGTTTCATTTTGAATTCAGGGCTTCTTCTAGGCTGCAGTAGAAGCCAAGTCTGTAGCTATAGCAACCAGTGCTGCAGCCTATCGGGGGAGAGAAAAACAGGTCGTCTAAGTGATCTGGGAGCTGATGCAGTCCATACAAGAGGGGATATCTCAGAATAGGAGGAACTTTTAAAAGGGGAAAACCTAGTGCAAAGTGACTTGTTTTTGCAAGATCTTTAATATAAAAAACAATCCTTGAAGCGAGACAACCCTTTAACAATCAGTATAAACCCTATATAAAATGTTTATTTCACCATTTAGGCTTCTATGTAGACAAGGTGATCTCCACCCTTCAGCAGCAGCTCCTGAGCTTCACTGGGGCAGACTTGCAGCAGATTACAACATAACAGCCCGACTTTCTAAGGAACTAAAGAGTGAAGAACCCCTGTACATTGTTAATATAATAATACAGTGCTCAGATTAAAGGAGCACACACATATGCTTGCCCTATAAAGGTACAGGATTGATGACTCCTGCAGAACACATTGTATAACTTTAAGAAAAAAGTGTCAGTCCCGTTATGACAGAATTATAGCTCGGAGAGAAGACTCCACAATAGTAAGAAGTTGTAACATGAGGCAGAAGGGGCTGGCTTATGTCATATGACTGACAGCAACTGGGTGAGGTTTTTAAGAAGAAAAAAAAAAAAAAAAAAGAGGTAGAGAGGCCCAGCACAGCTGTTTGTGAAGTTGAAGATTTCCTGTTTCCCCAGGACTTGCTAGTGTGTGAGTCACAGAGGTTGCAGGCAGCCAACGGTGCCCATAGGAATGCAGTGAGGGGGTGCTGCCTGCTTCCCCCCCAAAGGGGAAACCCCCAAACTGCACAAACTTTGTGGATTACTCCTTCCAGTTGTAGATTTCTATGAGGCCGGGAGAATGGATCCTATGGCTGTGATTCGGGGTCTTACTCTGTGGACCCTGATAGTCTCCTGCACCTCTGCCTCTCCACATCTTATGGGTAAGTTACTGGCACTCTACCCTGTCTTTGTGTATGTGTTGCTCTGGGCATAGGAATCACGAACCTATAGTTCTGTTGTTGTAACAGAGAGAAGTTTGGTTCGTGGTAATGTGACACTTGTAGACAGAGAGAAGATGAGGCACCTAGGTGGGGAATGTGCTGCTTGAGACAGGGCTGTGTCTGGCTTTGTAGCTCCTTGCTGCTGGGATATGGTCTAACATGTTACTACAGTCATTTTTGTACTGTGATTTGGCTATACTAAACACATTGCTACAATGTTACTATTTTGTTTGTTGACAATACTACATTGTATTTTGTTTGCTGACAATACTACACTGTTCTTTGTTTTACTAAAAGATGGTGTTTTATAATTCCTCACTTATTCTAACATCAAGTCTTTGGATAAGCCGGTTGTTCTCATAGGTTGAACATAGATGTTCATTTTTGTACTTTTGTACTGTGATTTGGCTATACTAAACACATTGCTACAATGTTACTATTTTGTTTGTTGACAATACTACATTGTATTATGTTTGCTGACAATACTACACTGTTCTTTGTATTTACTATATGATAGCGGGTTTTATAAATATCCTCACTTATTCTAAACATCAATGTCATAGGAGTAAAGGCCGGGTTGTTCTCATAGGTTGAACATAGATGTTAAAATTTAAATAAATTACAGCGGTACATAAGAATTATTAATGTTTATCTCTGTCCCTATGGACCAATCTTTAGACAGGAAGTGTTAACAATTGTGTTGTAACTTGTTTTTATTGATCAGTGTTTTTGTCTTGTAATGGGTTTATAGAATTAATTTTTTTAAAGTAGCCATTTTTTCTAGATTCTGTTCATTTTTAGAATTTTAACATTTGGTCTGTAATTCTCCTGGCATAATGATGATCAAATCAGTTTGGCAGGTTTGAAATGCGCTTTTGGCGTATTTAAAAGAATAATAGGTTTTCATCTATTGACTAATAATCTGTGAATCGGCCCAAGTGCAGTGAGTCGCTCTCCTCTAGTTGTTTGTGACAACCTGTATACACATTGTTTGCATGGATGAAACATGGCATAGCCATAGCCATCAATGTCCCAGATATATGCTAAAACAGTGTTCTTTTTGGCATACGTTTTTTTTCTTTCAATATATTGAAAGGTATAGTCAACTACTAACCGAAATAAAAGGACATCATACAGAAAAATCTATATTGCATGGTATACTTTTTTCTACAATGAAAGTATGGTAAATGCATTACGTTTACAACTGTATGGCATAGATTTGCATATATTTGGGTTATACCATATATCCAGTGTATAGAGATTTTCCTGACATTTCTTATATGTATTTTAAATGCCACAAATGATCCTGTTAAAATAGAGACTGTTATATCTCATATTTTAATAAAAAAATGTTTACATCTGTGGCCAACTTGACATTCAAAGGTTGTGTATGACGTTTTAGGGATTCCTTTTTTTTTCTTAAAGTTGAAACAGGCTATAACTCAGTAACATGATAACAAAATCTTGTACAGAATTTAAAATGTTTGATAAACTACAATAAGCCAAGGATATTTTTGTTAAGAATAATCTTATTCCACCTTTTTTTTTTGGGAAACAATCAAATGTATGTAATTCGTATGCTGTGTAAACATGATGGTTATTCACTTAGCTTGGTGATGGCCCAGCGAAGACCTTATTTATCTGACATATGCCAAACCAGTGTCTATTTTGGCATTTGCTAAACCAGTATTGTATCTTTATTTCCTGATAATCACAGTTTACTATAATATGAAAAGTTTTGTATATCATTGTGAATTTCTGCTCATGACTCCTTAGTTTAGGCCAGGAAGCCACTGTAATAAACGGATTATAGTATTATACTGTAATGTATGATATTGCACTCAGTGTTCTCCTATAAAGAGAAAATCACATGTGATTTTTTTTTTCCTTTATTAGGCTGCGTCCACACGGCAGTATACAAATATTGGTCGGATTCTAATTAAAGAATCCAGCTGGTATTTTGACATCTTGTACGTGGTTTTGGGCCACCATTCTGTCCGCAGTTTGCAGATTCAAGCCATCCCCCTTCATTACTGACATGTTCATAGTCCACCCGAAAAAGTTTTTTGTAATGCCGGTGGTGTAAAAAACCGTCCGGCAGAAAATCCGTTCAATGGGGACTGCTGAACAGATTTTCTATTAAAGTCCATCAGGATGGTTGACAGTCGGTTTACAGATGGCTTTCAAATCCGAAAACCGTCTTTAAATCCAACCGAAAATCCTGCCGTGGGGACAAGCTCTTAGGGTTCTATTAAAATCATCTCAGGACCCTTTGCAAACACTCATATTCAAAAAAAAAACCTATTTTTTACATCTACCCTTTCCGGGAAAAGGGAAAAACAGTCCAGCTTTTTGGTTTACAGCTGGGGCTAACTGTAGGCTTATTAACGGGGAAAAAAAAAATAAAATATGTACGCAGAGGGCAAATTTGTTTAATCACATTTCTGTGAATTACAATCACTAAACTGATGTTTACTCGCTACAGGTTTTTTGTTGCCCCAGCTAAAACCCAATTCCCGACATAGGGCCAAATAAATTTTCTTTTGCCGATCTAGGCCATAGTATCCTTTTGTAAATTAAGGAACTCAGTATAATTGTACTTTTTTCCAAAAAGGCACACTGAAAAAAGAACATACAATATTTTTAAAAGGGGTTTCTATGGGACATATGTGCCTCGACAGTCAAAAACCAAGTCTTCTTTAAAGGAAGGGTACAAACTCAGTAAAAACAATTTTTTTACCTGACTTTAAAAAAGTGTATGCTGAAAAGTACCACAAAATATGTCATTAAAGGGAATGTAACAGCATTGTCTGATATGACCTTCACTGCCCCTTCTTTAATTATTGGAACCCTCCTGTATAACAAAATTTTTAACTTATATATTATTTGTTTTTAATGCATTACCCATCAGAGAAATTTTAACTGTGAGAGCTGGAGTTGAGAAGGAATTTTTCTTCCACTCCTTGAAAGATAGAAGTATGGCATTGCTAGATTTCCGATTGTATAATATAGCAATCCTGGTTGATCAAGGGTTTCATCTTTGGCATTATTTGAAAGATCTAGGCTGGGTTCGAATTGCACAAGCGTCATTCACTCCTTTTCGCTGAAAAAACCCCCCTCAAACAAATTTTTACTGAAACTTTTTTTAAAAACCCTTTTTTTTAAAAAGGGGTTTACCCAGATAGCTAGTAAAGGATAGATTTGTATAGACAGAATTGATCTTTCTTTAGATACTTTACAATGTTGGAACCCATATGTAAACTTCCCTTCTTGGTATAAAGCTGGTATTAGTTTGTTGGACGCTTTCTATAACCATAATACTTTTAAACCATTTCCAGACTTAATTAATAAGTTTAATATTCCATCTCTGTTTCAATATTTTCAAATATTTCACTGCCTGCAAAATATTGAGGTCCTGGGAAAACCCCTTTCTTTTCCCTCCACAAAAAAATACTTGCAAAAAAAGGCCAGGTTTCTAGGAAAAAGAAAAAGGCATTTTCCCCATCACGGGGACAAATCCCGGGGTGGGTTTAAACCAACCGGATTTGTCCGGTTTGTGTGCCTGCACTTTTTTTCCATCTGAAAACCGGATGAAAATGTCATGTTCAACTTTCCCGGGCGCCTGCGGGCGGAAAAACCCCCGGGAAAAAAACCCGTGAGTGGGCTGCCACGGGTTTTCTATAGGAGCCCTTGTCCTTTTGGGGCCCGGGTTTTTTCGAGGGTTTTCAAAAACCGCAAACCGCGAAAAACCGTCCAAAAACCCTATGCCGTGGGCATCCCCAAGGGGAAATGTTCACACATTTTTTTTGGAAAGCTTTTTTAAAGCATTTTCAAAGCTTTTCCCATCCCAAAACAGCATCAAAACCTCACCTGAAACAGCTTCTTCGAAGAGGTTTTAGAACATTTTCCCCCATTTTTGGATGAGGTTTTAGACGAAAGTTTCCACACTGTTTTCAGCCATAGAAAATAATAGGTCAAAAAATGCGCCGAAAAAATGCTCCAAAAACGCATACAGAAACGCACTTCTAGAATTGACATGACACTTCTTTTTCAGCACTTCCAAAGAAGTACGTAAAAATCTTGTCATGTGTAAACTAAAACGTTGTTTTACATAGCAATCAATGAAATTAACTGGGGGGGTTTTGGACGCTGTTTTGGGTGAGGAAACGTTCCGTAAAACCGCATTCAAAACAGCGTCCAAATAAACCATGTGAACATACCCTTAGGGTATGTTAACACAGAGTGTTGGATCCGTTTTTGGATCTGTTTTGGATCTGAAAAACGCATCCAGAAGCGCTGCGTAAATCGCATTCAAAACACATCCAACCCTATCCAACACGCAGGTGCGTGTTTGGATGCATTTTGGCTGCACCTTATAGTTTTAAATAGGGCTCCTGCTGCGTCTTTCAGATCAAGAATTGACATGACAATTCTTCAAATGGATTAAAAAAGACGCATCAGAAAGACGCATGTAAACACGCATCAGCGATCACTTGTCTGAACACCGATGCGTGTTTTCCATTGAAGGCAATGTAAAGCACACTGCAACAGTGTTAGATGCTTGTTTGGGTCCGTTTAGGGTCTGAAACACGCATCTAAAAACGGATCCAAAATCGGATCCAACATGATGTGTGAACATACCCTAACTCTAATATATCAATTGCTTAATAGTCCTTCCAGCTCTGACAAGTTACTCCACATGGTGAAATGGGAAACAGTTAAATCAGAATTTTAAAAACGAGGATTGGTCCACAGCTATTCTCTCTTCAATTAAATTATCCAAATGTATCAATCACAGAGAAACCATGGAAAAAATTCATATAAGATGGTACCTCTCACCATCCAGAATTGCATATGTGTTTCCAGGTGCCTCAAACCAAAAAAGTACACCCCTTCATGTGTGGTGAAGCAGCTTTAGGATTAAGCAAATTTGGGAGTCAGTGGAATCCTTTACATTAGATGTCACAGGAATCAGTTTTAGGTTGACTCCTGAATTGGAAGTTCTCAACATTGGAATTGATAGTTTTGCCCCTCTCTTATTTCATATCCTCCTCTCTACTAGAGTGGCAATTGCCTTTTCATGAAAAGACCCGATCATTCCCCCATTTCAGATGTCATCAAACATACTAATTTTAACTGTTATTGGGAACTAAGGCTTGCAGAACCACCCTTATTCTGTCTCAAAATAAAGAATGTATGGGCCATCTGGACCAGTTCCTACTACTTTGTACCTTTATTAATTTAATCTACCTCAACATTTCTGAGGATTATGCCCTTTATCCCTTCATCCCTTTTACCCTGGTTACAAGTTTTGTTTTATGATTCAATTGTTCCTAATATAATAAAACTATTTGTTTTTTATACTACCTTATTCAATGATCCAACTCTGTGAATATTATAAATATTTTGTATTCCTGCTGCAGCATATTGTCTTAAAATATAATTTGTATACTTGACTTCAATAAAATAATGTTTAGAGGAACTTTAACTGTATGCACAAAGGCTCAACATAACATAGGCTAAAGCTATAAGCTTTAAGCTACACACACTACATATGCTCTTCAATATGGAATCATAGGTTGACATGTATGAACGGGTTGCGTCAGAAGTCTGGAGTCTTCTTAGCCAAAAAACTAGCGCAGACCAGTTCGCTATATTTGTAACCAGGTGCTCTCCAATATCAGGTGCATTACAGAGCACTTTGTTATGCGCCTGAGATCGGGAGGCGTGCTGGAGGCGTGTCGCAATACAACCGTACGAAGCTACACATTTATAGCATTAGTATGGGAAATCCATGCGCATTACTGCTAGAACAGGTAGAGCACTTTAGAAGAAGTTTACTTGAGCCAGAATTGTCACTTTGTAGCTAGACAGAGCTAAATCTATGACTCCAGTAGAATAGGCTCATAGATTCAGGCGCATTCTACGCTACAAATGCGCGCAAAAAAATGGCACCTGGGCACCGAAAATCATACACGTCATCCCTAGTAGGAAAACAAAATCCAATGGATCAGCACTGGGATGGTGCTGATCCATTGGATTTTGTTTTCCTACCATTTACACGTGACTTGGAGCAGGGTTCGTGCACGGGATTAACAAGGACTATTATTTTTATGCCATATAGTTGAGCTGGTTTTTCTCTTTTGTATGTTGCCCCTAGTCTCTTTTAGAGAAATACATCTGCACTGTGGTGTAGAATTGAACATAGCAATAGATATGGATTGGCCATGCTCTGTCACTATAAAAATTCAGGGCCCCTTAGGTCTAGCAGAAGACAACCTCCACTGGTGCTGACATTAGACCCGGTCACCAGATGTCCTATTCAACCCTACTTGAAAGTAGCTGTGCACATGACCTATGCAGATACAGGGTGGGCCCTCAACATAATTGCTTCTGTGGGCTTCTTAGGATAAATTTCTTTCGTGCTGCCTCAGAATAATTCTGACTGGTGTGCTCTCAGAATAATTTCCACTGGTGGTCCCAAAGAACCTCAGTCCAACACCACAAACCACCATTGTTTATCACAGATTTCATGTGAATCCAAGTTCCTAGATGTCTTTATTAAATCAGAGGCACATGGAAGTACGATGTGGGTTCATACATTTCTTTGTGACTGGTATTTTAGATCTGTACAAGAGGGATCCATAATAAGACTGTGTGCATGAGGCATAAGGTAACTTCAATGTGAAAGTCTAAGTCTGTGATACAAACTGCTTGTTGTTTGTCTGTCATGAAATACTTCTAGAATAAGCTGTATTCAGTAGTATTCAGAGAACACACCGAGTGGTTGCCGGTGGAGGATTGTCTGTATTTGCAGGCAAACTAAACTGTCCAAATACAAAACATCAGCCTGACATAACTACATAAACTTGTGAAAGCCATAAATCTTGTCTGTTTTAAAAAAAGAAAATATGATTTAGACGGAACGCAGCAGACTGGAGAATTTACTGTCTGCCGATAAAAACTCTTGTTTCCTGTAAGAAATAAGGAACAAACTGTGAAACTGGTGGTTTAAAAATATATATCTGAATACTGAAATACATGTGAAAAATTACAGGGGAAATTGCTTGAATTCGTGGTATTATGAACAGAAATTGTTAAGAATATACATTTTACATTTCTTGCAACTTTGCATAGACTCATCTATATGTACCTTCATATACATAGGGCTCTCAGCTTTATAAAGGAAGGGAGTAGATTTTAAGCTGTGCAGCTATAATGAAAATCTTTATATAACACTGATCAATATAAATCTTTATTTAAAGGGATTTTCTCACTACAAAGATTAACTTTCAACATGTTGGGAATGGATAATGAAGACTTTTTCTATATACATTTGTCTTTTGATATTTCCATGATCAGGAAAAAAAAAGAGATTTTATCAGCTATGAGTGCACACAAATCTCTGTGTACTATCCTGCTCTTCCTTCAGATTAGACAGAGAGCAGGAAGTAACATCACCATTTTCGGAGGGAGCAGAGACTTTATCTCTAACAAGATTAGTTTGTAAACAGATAAGCAACTGTTTTCACTCCTCAGAGCACTTGTAGCCTTGTTTACATAGATTACATCCCCTGCAAATATGTCTTTGGAATGTCTCAACAAGTTATAGAGGAGCTAAATGTGCTGATCACTGCTATAGAACCAAGCAAAGTATGACGAGGCCGTGTGAATCTGAAGCTGTCTGTGACTTTGTGAAACAACATGGTAAGACAACCCCTTTAGAGGTGATGTGTTAGGTGATGTATGCTGTCCTATCTGACTATATGATATGGTGGAGTTAAAGAAGTTGATTTCTGTGATTGGTTTGTGAGATTTGGAGCAAGTTTTCTGAGTAAAGAGTAAACTTTATCCTGACAGGACTCCTAAGAGAGACAGTGAAAGTCCAGCTTACTCTACCCAGACAGGCTGATTGACAATCTTTACTATGCACACAGATACAAGTAAAGTATATTTTGCTGTCAGATAGAATAGCATATATCATTTGACAGATCTACTTTAAGCTTTCCTTTCTAGGCTACGTGTACACAGCACTGGACAGAAAAACTCACTGATTACCCCAAATACTTAAAATGTTCTTAAAACTGAGTTTTTAGAGCACTGTTTGGCACAAGCTGCTGAAAAAAGTCTAGGTTTTTTTGCAAGTTTTGCGGGTTTTTTTGCGCATTTTTGGCACTTTTTTTTTTGCAGACATGCGCAGCATTATCATTGCTGTGGATTTCTGGGCATTTGACATAGATTCCAGTAGGAAATTTTATGCTCTGCTCTGTCGTTTTTTGCAACATGTTTCAAAAAAACGACTAGCAGCAAAAACATGCAGAAAAAAACGTTCTGCGGAGACTACAGAATGTTTTTACTATTAAAGTCTATGGACCTCTTTTCCGTTTTTTTTTTTCAGGGTTTTTAGAAAATGAAAAACGCTGGAAAAACTGTAAGTGTAATTGTGCAGTGGAGACATAGCATTACCCTTCAGCCCCAGTTCACACTTTCCAGATTTATACTTCTTGTTTTTGGCTGCATTCACCATTTCTTTATCAAAATATCATGCTATGACCTGGGCCATAGGTTTTATTTTTGTAATAAAATGACAAAACACAAATCAAATGGGAAAAAAAATACTAGTTACTGACTCTTGATTAAGGTAGTTTAGATATTAGTTGATGACCTATTCGATCTGAATTAGCTGGTCCATATTGGAATTGTATCGAAAAAAACCCAAAACATTACAACTCTATATTAGGTGTAAGATTAGTGTTAGCGCTCTTAAACATTTGCTTCGGTTACAGTGTCACTTTTTCTAGGATACTTCTATGTTTTGGGAAGCAGAAGTAACATTAGACATGATGCACCGCATCTGACATCACTTTCGATTTCCACAACATAGAGGAAACCTATGGTAATGGTAGGTAATGTAGACAGTCGCACCAGAACTAGGGAACCAGTGTTAAACCAAATAGGGCACTATAGAAGCAACACTGCTCATGATCAAGGCAGGGACTCATGATCATAGAGTCCGTGCTATTGTGTTTTTGGATCTGTAGGTGCTCAGAGAGCTGGGGAAGCTTAAAATGGCACTCTGCTTTCTTCTAGCAGAAATATTTTGTACAGCCTCATGAAGCCACATAAAGACAACTAAAGAGGTGTTTCTGTACAGTGCCTCAGTATTAATATTTCTTCAGCTAGATTCTGTATGAACCCAACATGCCACTTGCTCCGTTAAATCTTGTATTTTATTGAAGCACTTCTTCTAGTGAGAAACATTTCCATATTATGTGCTTTAGAGATATAATATATGACAACTAAGCCACATGGAGTTGCCATAGGTTTCCGTTCATACAGTTCTGTCATCTTCATCCAAGAAACATTTTTAATGTCATAAACTTCCTATTACGCTTGTGACATTTCATTTAATTGTGCTTTTTAAGACCAAACACTTTAGTCTTTAACATCTACAAGTTAGTATCCATGTAAGTGAAATAGGAAGAGTCTTTCTTCATCCTCTACTCATATGTAAAATGTATAATTATCTCAGATTTATTTTGCATTTGTATGCCATGTCCCCTCATTGTAAATAAGTCCTTGTGTGATTAATTGAGCAGAACTTCCTGCCCAGTGTATTAAGGAACAATCCTGAATAAAAGACTGAGTGCTGTGTCTTTCAAGGTCAAACAGGACAATCGCCCGAGGCTTCTCGAACTCAAAGAGTCTGTTTTATTAAAGATTAGATGTTTTATATAACATTAAATTGTCTCAGTGTGGATACTTCAAATGCTACACATTTCATAGCAACTGAAAGATGCTTTATGTAAAAGTAATTACAAGGAATCTCTATTTCAGATATTTTATTACTTATTTCATATAAGTACAGGACAGATTTCTATGTTCTTGTCACAGTTTTTAATGGGCTTAAGTAGAAACCTTTAAATAAAATATATAATTTGTGCATCTAAAAGAGCTTGTCCAGAGAGAACTTTTTTTAGTGAACCTTCCTGATCTGTGAACACCGTTCTGATGATCACCAGGTCCCAGCCAATCAGTGCCAGATCACCAGAAATGCCCATTTGGATCACTGGCCACAACACTGATCCACCTAAAAAAAGGCCAAATCCTATAACCTATTGTCAAGTACCTACAATTAATCATTGCATCAAAAAAGGGAACTTGACTAAAACTTAACTTTTAATAAATTACTCATGTGTATTAGGGACCTTCTTTTCTATTTATAACATATCAAGAAGATACGAACACCAGCCATGTGCATTCAGGTGTGAACAAAAATGTACAGTGGGTCACAGACCCTTCTCATGGTTTCCCGATATTCCCGATATTGCAAAAAGTAAGGGTTAAAATAGGGCTATCCTTATAGTGGAGCCGCCTTTTTCGGGGCAATTTTTAGGCAGAGAGTCTGTATGGAAAGTATAGGTTTCAATCAATCATCATATTTTCCTTGTAATTTTGCAATTATTGAGTTATTAAATCAAGGATCGGACCCCTGTGTCATGGACTCTTTATATCGGGAAACTGTGAGTAGGGACTGTGACCCACTGTACTTTTTTGTTCATACCTGAATGCACATGGCTGGTGTTCGTATCTTTTTGATATATGTATTAGGGATCTTCTGTTCTATTTTTAACAGGATTAATTTATTAAAAGTTAAGTTTTAGTCAAGTTCCCTTTTTTGATGCAGTGATCCACTTCAGCCAACAATTGGCTCTACCTGTATGTTGAGATCTGAATGCCTTGGTCAACTGGCATCCAATGACAGTTGGAAAACTGGCAGATTGCAGGCTAGACTGTGGGTGGGTCTACCTCAGTGATTGGCGTATTAGCTCAGGCTGTTAGAGGGACGTTGTTAACAGAAGGGTTTAAACAGTAAGGCAGAAGGCTACAAAGCTGTAAAGAGTTAAAGTTTGTCATTAAGTCACACAAACAAGCTCCTGTTGTAAGGTCTTGCTTACATCATACCTTTGACCCTAGGGGCGGTTGCGCTGGCTATTTAATGTGCTCCGTGCCTTCCAGCAAGGTAATAGTTAACCTGCCCTCAGCACTCAAAGATGCCGTCCATCTTACTCCCTGGGTGAACTGTTTAGCCCTGCCATTTGTTGCACTCAGTGTTGGAGATTCTGATGTTCATGCTGGACTTCCTGCACTCTGTCTTTGATCTTTGTGATCTGTTTTTTTTCCTGCCTGGAGCTGACCTCTGCCTGTCCGCTGTATCCTGTCTGCTGGACATACATTCTGTATCCTGTCTTCTGGCCATTCATTCTGCCTCCTGGTCCAAGTTGACTCAGTTGTTTTGTTTTGAACTTTTTCCCCCCACTTCATTCTCGGCCACAAGAATCCATCCATAGTTCACTTTTTTTCTTGAACTGTTTGTATTTTTGTATTTTTTTTGCATCTTTTCTATACAGCCCTTAAAAATGATACACCTGTGCTACTGATAAGACACAGGAGGGAGTAATGTCACCATCCTGGCCCGGGCTGCTAAAGAAGCAAGGTCAGTAACCTAGGAAAGCTTGTGTACACAAGCAGGAGATAGGAACTGCTCTAATTTTTAAATGAAGCAAAATCGAAACAGCAATGTTTTTTGTAATTTACCTTTCCTACATGTTTAGAACTAATCAATGTGCTGGGATTATCCATTTAATAACTTTGGTTCTGTTTAAAACTTGCTCTATGAACAAGTTTGTTGTATGCAGAGAAAAGGTTGCTAGTACGTATACCCAGTATAGCCATATTTCCCATTCACCTAACAAAGGCCTAAAGAATGTCCCTTTAATCTCCATTTGTGTGGCAGGTGTCGGCATAACTTTTTACTGTAGGTATATACAGCAGACTGCATTTTCCTGTACTGTAGGTTACCATAAAAAAGCACATATCACTCAATATACTTTTTCTTTCATTGTAGTCAGTTGCCAGCATATGCCACTGCATGGCTATACGACGGCATACATCAGATGGATATATTGAACGACTCCCAATATATACATCTAACATATATGTTAACAGAGCCATTTTTCTTACTTGTTTTGTTGTCAAAGTTTCTTATCGCTTTGCCGTTATCAAATCTCTCTGACCACATCTTCAGAATGCTGTTTACATTCTCCACTTCCTCTCTCACCCAACCTCGAATGCTGGGTTTCCTTCGGTTCTCACGTTAGAGTTTCCCAGAGGGTTAACTCTATTAGACGGATTGGTGCTTCTTGAAATTTCCCCTACTCTCTTAGGGGACTTCACACGGCATTTTGCCATCTATCAGTAGTATCTGTCAGGGCACCGTGAAAAAAGGTATTCTGACGGATGTTGTGAGAAGCCTATAGAAATAAGTAGAACAATCCTATTTCTATTTCCCAACAGTACTCACTTGCTTTATGTGATGAATGCAAAAGTGTGGTCGACCACAGTGTGCATGTTTAGCAATTAGAGTAAATATAGTCTACACCTGCTGTATCAATACTTATGGTACCTGTCAGGGTACCTTTTTCACAGTAAGCCGACAGATACCACTAACTGACGGCAGAATACCATGTTAACTCACCCTTAGGCTATGTTCACACGGCGTAATTACGGCATGTACAGTACATCCGCAAGTACCCCGGGTGATTTGGGAGTTGCTCTGATCAGCGCGTACTCCTGCTGCTTGGGGGGGGGGGGGGGGGCAGCAGCGTATTCACCACTAGTAATTGACATGTCACTTATCTCCCCGTGCGTACAATACAATCATATTGTACGAGTGGGGAGAGGAGGCGTAATCCATAGTTCTCTATGAGAACTGTGGATTACTGTAATTCCAGGCGCATCTGGCTTGTATTAGAGCGCAAATACGCCGCAAAATGCGCGTCAAAATTAGCCCGTGTGAACATAGCCTAAGAGACGACTCTTTCAGCTGTCCACGCTGTCTTATTGTCCAATTACACAAAACTCAACATTTACAAAATTAAAGGGCTGATTTTCAAGTGGAATAATAAGAAACCGTTGAGTATATGTTTAAATGACCTTTTACATAGGTCGATACATATTGCATGGGGGAGCAATCATCACTTATGTGATTGTCTTCCGAACAGTTTGAATTCTATCATACACATCCCATATACATGTTTTTTTAATTTATCTTATGGCCATGTACAACATTAGATTATTGGACAAACATGTGTTTGCTTGCTTGTTGGCTGATTGGGGGGGATATAGACTGAAGACACATTCATACAGTTGTTAATTCATGATCATCAGCCTTAAAGGGGTGTTGTCATCTCACATATTGATGGGATATCATTAGGGTCCCACCTGTACCTATCTGAGAAAAGGGGCCCCCAAAAGTCTTGGTTTGGATTGAAGAATAAGCACTACTCTCTATTCTGTTCTATGGGAGTTCTGAGTATTGTTGAATACACCGTTTGGCTGTGCTTAGAACAGAATGGAAAGAAGTGCGTAAGCATGAACTGCTCTCCATTCTAAACAGAAACTTTGCTGGCCCCCTTCCCAAGATTCTATCAATGTGTCAGATGAAACACGCCTCTAAAGCTCTCTTCAGATTAAAGGGGTTTTGCCACAAAGTAAAATTGATGTGGGAAATTTGCAAACTAAATAATAAACATTTTCACCATTCATCATTATTAAAAATTCGGACTTTTTTGTTTTTTGCGCTCCTTTAGTGACCCTTTTTTACAGCTCCCCCCCAGGGGGTCGACCAAGCTGGGGCTACCACTCCTGGTTTAGACATGCTCAACATCATCTCTTTTCTCAGGCAGCAAATATGTTAAAAACCCAGGTGCTGTCATAAACTCCTTCCCTGTACTCCTTAGTAATTAGTGAAACAGTGCAAATAAAAAAAAAAAAAAACCTGAATCAGGTTTTTGCTTTTTGGGGGGTAAAAGAAAAAAAAACACGGGTTTTTTTCTCGGGGTTTTAACCCAACTCTTGTGTTTGGTAAAGCTTACCTTTTCTACTAACACTTTATACAAAGACAGCCCTTTTCTTTGACACAAGGGGAAAGTCGGGGCCTGGGCACATGATTTTCAATTCAAAAAATAAACACACGCCCCCTCTGACACAAAACGAAAGCGGGATGCAGAAGGTATAAAATGAGATGGGCAAAACCCCTTTAAGTTTAAACCCTATATTCCCAATTTATGTACACTGCACCACTATAGCCCCTCTCTCCAGCACCACTCGCAGCAGTACAATGGTCGCTTTGCTCCTTCCTAGAATCACTGCTCTTGGGCACTAGCAGATTCAACCTGAAAAAGGCCAGTTCAGGAGGAAATGTTGTTTGATGATATCTTGACTCACTCATATACTCACATTTACTTTCTATACTTACTTTATCTTACCAGAGAGTCACTTGGCTTGTTTGAACTATCTACATCTTTTGCTTCAATAAATCTGATTACCTGATACAGTGCATTAACGGTGTGCTATGGAATTACTTTATAGGCTTATCGGGATTGAAACGCTTCCACTGAGTACCCTGTCTTCACTAGAAGGAGTGCGGTATTATTTTTATAGACAACCCATATAAATCTGTAGACATTACTTTAGTCACCTTATATTTGATAATGCTTGGCTATCACAAGTAGGACATGTTTATTCTGTTTTCTGTGCTTGTTACATAAAACCCTCCTAGGATAAATATACTTGATCTAGTCTGTGCTGAGCAAAGCTGGATAAAGTTGGATGGTATTACATGTGCTTAGGGTACATTATTCTTATCTAATATCATGATTTTGTTATTGAGTGCCGCTAGTGATCATCTTATCTAGGCACATAGCCAATTAATCATATGATTCCAAGTGCAACGTCAATACCATGTGAAGGCAAACACAAAAAACTATGTTTTTCAGTCACTGATCCATGGGGCATGTGTCCGTGACATATTTCTTAAACGGCATAGCCCAAAGCAGCTTTGCTCTGTCCTGACTGGTCTTCTTTCAGGCTTTGTAAATTGATAAATTGTATGGGTAGGATTACAAACTACAAACCCTTCTACTCCCATGACATGTCCCTTTGAAGACAGGGCTCTATTTTGGAAAACAAGACGTTTTTTTCTGTCTAAGTTAGTTCTAGAGGGTACAAAAGCAGCAATCACATACTGGCCCTGATGTCTGGGGGGATCAAAAGAACTCTCCGCCACATAAGAAGTCAGCAATAGTATAAATTGCACATGGTAGGTGAGGAGCCCTGTTCAGATTTTCCGTTGGAGCCTAAAAGTGTGAGAGCCATTATATGAGGCTTAAAGGGGTTGTCTCACTACATTGATTCATCTTACCTCAGTCCTGTTTTCTTGGTTACATTTTGAATTCAGGGTCATGTTTACTGGCTTCCACTAGGCTGCAGTAGAGAGCAGGTCTGTAGCTTGCAACCAGTGCTGGCAGCCTATCAGGATAGCATCAAACAGGTCTGTAGCTATAGTGACCTGAGGAACAGATGCAGCCCATACAAGAGGGGATATCTAGGAATAGGTAGGACACTGTTAATTGACATATATTGCAAAGTGACTTTGTTTTTGCAAGATCTTTAACATAAAAAGCAATCCTTGTAGTGAGACAACCCCTTTAATAGAAACATGGCAGTGATAAAGTTATAACTGGTTCATTGGTGGACTGTCTAAGCTGACCACCTGCTGGTGAGGTAGGCAGGGCTGCCATAAGTAATTTCTATGGCTCATACCGCTCTAGCATCTGCGTCCCCAGTTCATCACCAGTTTCTATCTTGCACCATTAACGCATTGATGGCATCTCTGGAGGTAGGAGGATTTGCCCTCTTGACAACAAGTATAGCACAGGCCTACTGACGAATATGTAGGGATGTTATCAAAGTTGTAGACAATGAACTATAAATTGTACTGTATGTAACAGCTAACAAAAGATAGCTTCATCTGGCTACTAGACTGCAACCTTATGTGAGGTCAAATAATATTAAAGAAAAAATGACATGCTTATTGAAGCATGAAAGTATACAAATGTGTTAATGTCAAACTTCAGTAGGGAGTAAACAAAGCCACCACTGATCAGAAGACATGTGGTATATAAAATATGTTCATGACTGCATCTATTATCTGCTGTCAAATATGCATAGAAACAGCTTCTAGAAACAGATATATTAACGTCACATAATTGTCACTTCCTTTTTACTATTATATGGGGTATAATCATATTGGAGATGATTTCATAAACAGATTTATATAAGTACTATTACATCATGGAAAAATGTACACAAAAGCAGTTAGTACCAATTATCAGTTGGAAGTTAGCACCAAAGACATTTAGTTTATTTAAAGAGAACCTGTCATAGATTATGCCCCCCCTTGCTGAGGACAGCAGAAGCTAGTGTCAGACCTGCTGTTCCCATCGCTGTGTCCCTTATTCTGTAAGATGCTGTAGTTTTCGTATATTAAATGCTCAAATCTGCAGTTTTCAGCCAGAAGACAGTCATTCAAAGAGTCAAGTTTTTTTCAACCCCCCCCCCCCCCACCTGAGGATAGCCCCACCCACATCAACTGATAAACCTATTACTTTGAATAGGTAGAAACATGTGAATAACTGTCAGTGGGCGGGGCTAGACTTCGGTGGGCGGGGCTAACACCTGCTCATGATTTGAGGGGTAAATGCTCTAAAACTATTGCATCTTACAGAATAAGGAACACAGTGCAGGAAACAGCAGGTCTGTCACTAGCTTTTGCTGTCCTCAGCCGGAGGGGCATAACCTATGTGACAGGTTCCCTTTAATCCAAGCATATGTAATGTAAGTCATTGATGTCATGTTTATTACATGTGTTTAAAGATTCAGAAATTCAATCAAATCACTTGTAGTCTTCTGTCTGCTTCCATGGACATTATGGGTGATATGTCCGAAAGTTTTTGTCGCCGCAGTAGTTTTTAGGCACATTTAATCAGTGTAAAGTGCACCTGAAAGGAGGATCCTATAAACAATCTGGCGTCTGGCATAACTTGCATAGTTAACTTAATGCGCCTCAAAAGGCGCATTGCACACTCATGGCGCGTAGCATATCAGTGCCAGTGTATGTAATGCACCTATCGAGGCTCATTGCGTTACGGAGGCACATAACGTTCATTACTAGTCTATGTAATGCGCCTTGATAGGCCCATTGTGTTATGGAGGCGCATAGCGTATCATTGCTACTATATATAATGAGCCTTTTTAGGCATTTTACAATGTGTCGTGTCTGGCGTAGGATGCGCCTAGTTTTGGTGTACAACAGGTCATTTATTTTGATAATTTGGCATCAAAAGTTTTTTGGGCGCAAAATACACCAGAACTATGACGCATTCGTATTGGGACATGTTGCCCTATATATTTTTCCATGTTAAACAGTGTATTATTGTCTCTCTCAGTAACTAAACCATCAAACAGTGCCTCCTATTATGTTCACCTTCTATGCGGCTTCATATTGAACGGGCTGTCCGGGTTAGAGAACTCATTTTAGTATACCTATTACAGGACGATTTTGGCATTCAGGGTAAAGAACGTGAAAAGGGTGCAAGGTCATTACCAAAGAGCAACAGTAAATTAGTAATCTTACATACTAAATATGTACAGTATACTTATGGTTTTTGTCCATTGTTTCTCCCTATGCCCTCCTCCTTAGTGCAGAAAGAGTGGGTGTGTCTTCAGCTGCAGCTTATATTGAAAATAGACTACAGTTCCCATTATGATTTGCTGACATCTCTTCCAGGATATTCCCCCTGTATTCCTATTGCTGCTTAATAATAAGTGTCCACCCTCCTGTGCATCTCATGATTGGCCCTTTTACTGCTGAGCTCCTCACATTAGATTGACATGTCATAGACACATCGCTCACCTTCTGGTACTAACTCCTATTGCTGGACCTGAGCATGCCTGACCAGAAAGGTGAAACTGAACTACAGGTCATATGCCTTGGTAATAAGCTATACACATCACATTTTGGGCCTGCAATTGGCGAGTGCTTATGTGGGAAACTACTGACAATATTTAATTACCTTATATTGACAATTTTTGGTTTGTATGCATACTTCCTGTGGGAGTCAAGTTTTGCATGCCGGCATACCCAGGGCCGCCGTACAAGGGGTACAGCCGGTACTCCTGTACGGGGCCCGGCGAAACAAGGGGGCCCATGCAAGCGGCCCCCTTATTTCCCCCTTACGACTTTCCCCGGCGACACAGCCGCTGAACGCTTAATTGCTGGTCAGGGGGCCCATCCGCAATGCTCTCTCGTGAACTGAGAGGGGGGGGCAGAGGGAGAGGGGCCCGCCGTCCACGCTACAGAGAGGGGCCCGCCGTCCACCTACAAGAGGGGGGCCCCCCGTCCAGCCTACAGAAGGGGGCCCGCCGTCCACCTACAGAGAGGGGGGCCCGCCGTCCGCGCTACAAGAGGGGGCCCGCCTCCAGCGCTACAAGAGGGGGGCCCCCCGCCAGCGCTACAGAGAGGGCCCGCCTTCCAGCATCTAATGGTTGTTGCCCCCTGTCAGCGCAACAGAGAGGGGGCCCGCACGTCCAGCGCTACAGAGAGGGCCCGCCGTACCCAGGCGCATACCAGATGGGGGCCAGCCGTCCGCGCTACAGAGAGGGGCCCCCGTCCTTCGCTAACAGAAGAGGGGGCCCGCCGTCCAGCGCTACAGAGAGGGGCCCGCCGTCCAGCGCTACAGAGAGGGGCCCGCCGTCCAGCGCTACAGAGAGGGGCCCGCCGTCCAGCGCTACAGAGAGGGGCCCAGCGCTACAGAGAGGGGCCCGCCGCCCAGCGCTACAGAGAGGGGCTCGCCGCCCAGCGCTACAGAGAAGGGCTCACCGTCCAGCGCTACAGAGAGGGGCTCGCCTTCCTGGTCACAGCCACTGTATAGCTCCAGTGCAGCTGCACTGTGATCGGAACTCTTCTCTCTCCTCCTGCAGGCAGGACGACTAATCACATCACATAAGTGAGGCTCCACCTCTGGGGTGGGGCCTCACTGATTCAAATTGTCCTGGTTCCCTCCATTGGGCAGCATGCGGCGCGAAGGAGAGGTCCCAGCTCCAGTTACAACTGCAGCACAGAAGATGTAGGTGAAAACTGTAACTGGGAGCCAGACCCCCTTCCTCTCTCCAGCTCTGTCGACTGTGTGGCCCCCACCTGCTCTCCCCAGGCCAGCCCTATTGTTTGTGGGGCCCATTGCCTGATGACACCATTTGGAGCGCTTACTTCCAAAAGAGGGGAATTAAGAAGTGGCTCATGACCTTGGCAGCCAGTGGCTACAGCGGTGATGTCCTGTTCAGAAGAAGACAAAAATAACCCAGAAGACCGGCAGACATTGAAGATGGCGTCAGCGAGGTGAGAGGGGAGTGGAGTATAAGTTGTTTTTTTTTTATTTTAGAAAGGCAGCATTAGCCTAAAAACAAATTAATTACTCCTTTAAGTTGTCGTGTCTAAGGTTCAAGCAAATTTCCAGTGTGTAAAATAATTTAGGGATTGTTCTGGATTTTGCTTTGTGGTCTGAATTTATTAAGGGGTCTGGTCTAGATTGCAGGGGTTACCTAGGTTTTATAAAAACTCTAGTTTGAGTATGAGTTTTTTTTTTTTTTAAGGGCAGCAGTATCTTAGAAATAATTACAAAGTCACTCAAGAGGAAAATAACGGCAATGCACTTTTTCGGTGATGGTTTATACACAGGCAGCAATACAGCACTATGCAATGCATTAGATATGAGGTGCTCAGTGGATCTAGGGTAAAAAACTCAATATCCTAAAAGCATAGAAGCCAACCACTCCACTAAAACTACCCTAACCAAGGTCACCAACGACCTAGTAACTGCAAAAGCCTCACGCCACTATTCTGTGCTTCTCCTCTTAGAATTTTCCTCTGACTTTGACACTGTCGACCACTCCATCCTGCTAAAAATCATCTCCTCCCTCGGCATCACTGTCTTGTCCCTCTACTTGATCTCTTTATTCCTCTCTGAATGGACATTCAGTGTCTCTCACTCTTGCACCACCTCCTCCTCTCGCTTGCTCTCTGTTGGTGTCCCCCAGGGGTCAGTCCTGGGCCCACTTCTCTTCTCTATCTACACTCTTAGCCTGGGTCAGCTCATAGCCTCACATGGCTTTGACTACCACCTGTATGCGGACGACACCCAGCTTTATATCTCCGGTCCTGATATTAACTCTCTTCTCTCCTGGATCCCAGAATGCCTATCGTCCATATCCTCCTTCTTCTCCTCCCGTCTCTTAAAACTAAATGTGGATAAAACCGAACTCATCATCTTTCCACCGTCCCACTCCATCCCTCCACCTGATCTCTCTATCACTGTTAATGGCTACACCCTCTCAGCAGCTCCACAGGTCCGCTGCCTTGAAATAACCTTTGACTCCTCTTTATCTTTCAAACCACACATCCAAGCCCTCACCTCTGCCTGTCGCCTCCACCTGAAAAATATTTCATGCATCCGCCCATTCCTCAACTGTGACACTACAAAAACACTAGTCCACACCCTTGTCATCTCCCGCCTAGACTGCTGTAACATCCTTCTTTGTGGCCTCCCATCCAGCACACTCGCCCCCCCTCAACCCATCCTCAACTCTGCTGCCCGTCTTATCCACCTCTCTCCTTGCTATTCCTCTACCTCTCCCCTCTGTCAATCCCTTCACTGGCTCCCCATTGCCCAGCTAATTCATTTAAAGTTACTAACTCTGACCTACAAGGCTTTCCATAACCTCTCCCCTCCATACATCTCTGCTCTAATCTCCAGATATCTCCCCTCACACAATCTCCGCTCCTCACAGGACCTTCTCCTCTGCTCCCCTCTCATCAGCTCCTCACTCAACCGTCTCTAAGACTTCACTCGTGCTTCAACCATTCTCTGGAACTCCTTAACCCAAAACATCAGACTCTCCCCAACTTTCACCAGTTTCAAAAGCAACCTGAAAACCCATCTCTTCAGGATAGCCTATAACCTACACTAACCCCACCACCAGTACACCGCCACACAAACATGTCCGCCCCACACCTTCTGTCTCTCCCATCCTCCCTTCTAGATTGTAAGCCCTCACGGTAGGGCCCACTTTGCTCCCTGTATCAGTTACTAGTCATTTTTCATCACCATTGTATTTGTTCAACATTTGTTATGTATGTAACTCCCCTTGAATGTACAGCGCCCTGGAATCAATGACACTAAAATAAATAATAATAATAATAATAATAATAGAAGGAACTCTGTGCCACTCACTGGATCAAATAACGTCTTCTTTCATGAAGATGGGAACAGCAAACAGACGACAGCCATTTCACGCTAAATTGCGCTTCCTTCAGGCCTGGAAGCGGTTTTCAACAACAGAAACCGATGAGTAAATTTTAATTATTGTTCGTACACACTCTAACAGTAAGCGAGCACAGTACTTGTTATCTACTACCTTTTGTAGTCTAGCCTAAGGCTCAGTGGTAAGAATTTGGTTTCCGTGTGATATGAGCAGGTCACCTTGCTGTGCTGCTGAATCAATACAGTGCTAAGTAATTTTCATCTTATCTGCTGTCCTGTGTCGCATTTCTTTTGAGACATACAGGATGGGACATAAGGTTTGTACATGTCTCTGCACATTCTTATTATATAGATGATTCTATATAAATAATGGAGTCTGTCTAAAACAGATTGCATTGACAGCGTATAGAAAAAAAGAGCAATTTGTGTGGTCTGTATTAGTATTAGTATTCCAAAGTCTATAAAATTTCTAAAAAGCATTTGTATAGATCTTTGTAAGATGTGCAATGTGATTAATGTGCAGAACGCTCTAAATATTTCTCCTGGCACTTTCACAGGTTGAGATCTTTGTCTGAACATGTAGCTGCATTTATAAGTGACACGGGTATTCTCTTAGTTATGTCTTTAGACAATCATTCTACCTGTAAAGGATGATTCCCACCTGAATACTGAAAATATGAATATTGCACTAGGTCAATGCACATTATATTTTCCCAGATACAGGCAGTCTCCCGGTTATGAACAGGATAGGGACTGTAGGTTTGTTCTTAAATAGAATTTGTATACAAGTCGGAACAGTTATATTTATTAAATGTAACTCCCAAAGAAAACCACAAAAACTCCACTAGAGATAAAGTAGGAGGAGCAAACCTACCAAGATAAACAGACCCCGGATATACCAAAATATACAAGACAACCAAACCACAAAAATGGTATAAATCCTAGGAAAGGATAAAACTTAGCTTTTATTTATATATCAAAAAATAAAAATAAAAATTAGTAAAAATACATAGTTCTCACCAAATTACCTAAACTAACCAAAATTTTCTATCCCTACCACATATGCGCTACCTAACCAAGAAAAAAGTGGGGTAGTCCCCCTGAAAAGGGGCGTCCCCAACCTCGTACCTCCTAAACAAAAACCCTAGGGACTATGACTTATAAGTCAAAATGACAATTTTTTAGCAAGATATAACTAATAAACTCCCATAGAGATGTATACTGTCTGAAAAGGGGCACCCCCTGAGTCAATCAATACCCGTATAATATGTCAGGTGTGCAGGAGCTGGCCCTACAGGTATAGAAAATATCCTTAATATCATATCCATACACCAACATTTGTTGGCTGTACTATCTATTACACAAACATTTTGTTAGCTGTCCAACATAAACAAACCAATATTTCCACGCGTTTTCCCTCAAGAATTTGTGAGGTTCATCAGCACAAAAGTAACTCCAGCACAAGTTTTTTTTTTTTTTTTTTCATTTCAGGTAGTGCAGGGAAGGGTTTTTACATTTGTTTTGCTGCCTGTGCCCCTGTGAAGAAGATTTCACTTCATTTTCACCTCAGGTGCTGCTGTGGCATGCTGGAACTTGTTGTTCCACAGATACTATCTATTGTGGAACATGGAACTACAAGTGCCAGCATGCCTCATAAGTATAGTTGCCAACTTTTGAAAATGAAAAAGCAGGAGTCTTTAGTGGGCAGCGCGCGTAGCGCACCGCGACAAAAAATTGCATGGACACGCCCATCTTGTCTGTATGACACGCCCATTCAGAAAGCCACACCCACTCCACCGAACTGCATAACGGCTTTGGAAGAAAGCCAGGTAGATGCCCTTATAGCCAGGTAGTAACCCCCCATAACCAGGTAGTGCCCCTTACAGGCAGGTAGATGCCCCCTTGTAGCCAAGTAGATGTCCCCTCTGTAGCCAGGTAGAGCCAAATTTGTAGCCAGGTAGATGACCCCTTTGTTAGCCAGGTAGATGCCCCCTTTGGTAGCCCGGTAGGTGCCCCCCTTTGGTAGCCAGGTAGGTGCCCCCCTTTGTTTCAAGGTAGGTGCCCCCCTTTGTTTCCAGGTAGTTCCCCCCCTTTGTTTGGCCCACAAGTGCCCCTTTTTGCCAGGTGTGCCCCTTGTTCCAGGTAGTGCCCCTTTGTTCCCGGTATTCCCCCCCATTGTTTGCCAGGGTATGTCCTTCTGTTGCCGGGTAGCCCCCCCATTGTACCCGGGGTAGTTGCCCCCTCTTTGCGGGGGTGTCCCCCCATTGTAGCCAGGTAGTCCCCCCCTCTTTTGCCAGGTACATTGTCCAGGACGCTAATAAAAATAAAAAAATAAAACCACTCACCCACCGGGCTCCTGCAGCGCTCCAGCCCCGACCGTCTCCTCAGGGGCACAGGGGGACTGAGTCACCCTGCGTCACTTCCCGCGCCGCTGACCCTTTTGTAGAGCGCAACAGGGTCCGGACAAACAAGGGGGGAAGGGAGGAGGGACGATCCCTCCTGCCCCTCCCTGCACAGCAGGGCTCCCCCGGGGGGTAAGCGGACTGCGGCCCCTTCACCCCCCCTGTGAGAAGGACCGGGGCGGCCGCCAGAGGGGGGTAGCGCACACTAGGGGACAGATGAAGTGGAAGGTGAAATCGGGGGCTTTTCCTGTATTTACCTTTAACTTAAAATTTTAAAATTTTTTATGAATACATCATCTTAAAGAGCACTTGTGACATCTCCAGACATGTATAATTTACTAAATACTTGTGTTCTCTGTTAAATAACACTTCAAGAGCAGCTTCTCCTGTTGTGCTGTTCTCTTATTCCTTATTAAAAAGTTTTCGAGCAGTCAGATGGGTGTTACCATTCTAGTTTTCAATGGGATTTGTCCCTGCACAGTCTAACATTGACCAATTAGCACTGACAGACTCAGTGAGTGCAGGAAAAGGCCCCTCTAAAAACAGGAGT
>JAODAL010018795.1:0-73755 GCA_025379985.1 Phyllomedusa bahiana
TCAGGTAAGGAATATCCCTCTTATCCTGGGTGCCACATACCAAAGGAGCTGCGGGGAGTATCATTCTATCCTGACAGCATCAAAAGCTAAGTTCATCCCCCTATTAAATTTTTAAATAGGAGGTTTAAATGATTTAAGACGGTTTATATGGTTGTAATACGACCTTTTTCCACAGCGAGTTTTTTTTGAATCCCTATAAACCCAAAAATTTGTACGGGGGAAACCGTCGGGATAGCGGGGTTTAAAGGTTTTATACACGTATGTAGTGAAATTTCTGTCATAAAAGCGGAGCCGTCCTTTATCGGGGCGATTACTCCACTGACAATACAATATCTGTATCATTGGGTATGTAGAGGAAATTTTATGGGGGTCATATTTTAAATTTTTTGATAGTCTAGTAAAAGTTTTTTTTAACGGGGATTAAATTTGCAGGATAAATGTTTTAAAAACCCCTTTTTCAAAAAAATTTTGCAGAATTCACAATATAAAAGACCAGTACAAATAAATAAAAAATGACTATAACTATTAAAAACAATTCCGGTCAGAGTCGGCCTTCTAAAGGAGGTGGTCTTCCATGGATAAATCTTTAACAAAGGTTTTTGTCCAGTTTAAGTTTTTATTTATTCATTTTTTTTACCACACTGCTGCCCTTTTAAAATAAAAAGTGATGTCCACTTCGGGCACATGACCACTGCAGCTAATTAGTGGCTGTAGTGGTGAGGTCCCGTTAAATAACCCGAAGAAAACTAGGCGGGGGGGGGGGGACTGAGGATGGCATGGCATAGTGCTTTTTGTTTTTTTTAAAAGGCAGCTGTATGGTTTAAAAAAAAAAAAAGTAAAATCAGAGAAAATGTCTCCATACAACTTATACTTTATGTCAAACATTAAAAATGGCCCCTTTACGATAACCACAGACTTATACACCTGAAATACACCAGAAAAATAAATATCTGTCTTGGGGCAAAATACAAAATACACAAAAGGGAACAATGAATGTTTCTCAAGGTGCTGTTGTCATCAGCATGACAATCAGAAGATGAAGGGGGTAATCCTGTGAAGCCAAATTTTAACCCACAAAATCCCTTATGTACCTATTCCTATCAATTGTGGGGGCAAAGCCCCCGCCCCAAGGCGGGGTCCACTCGTGATGTCCCTTGAAGCCACTGATATCACCCTTACTGAATAAAGTCACTAGGTCACCACGCAATTAACCGACAGGAAAAGAAAGGATAATTACCCCCAAAGAACAAAACAAAGAAAAAAGGTCATAATCTGGACATCATGGGCGTCCCTTATCACGGAATATCTCATTATTAGTATGTTTTTTGAGCCATTAGGAGTCATTGTTACCCTGATGAACACAACTAATATGTGGAGGATACTCGTTGGTAAAAAGCTGCATTTAGGCTTTCTTGTGTTTGTTTTTGGGAGGTAATTATCCTTTTTCTTCCTGTTTGGTTATTTGCCTGGAGACCTATAAACATTATTCAGTAAGGGTGATACCAGGGGCTTTAAGGGACAGTCATTTTAAGTGGGGCCGCCTGTGTCGAGGCGAAGACCCTACAATTTGATAGGGAACGGGTATAGGGATTTTGTAGGGTGAGAATTACAGGCTTCACAAGAATTACTCTTCACCTTCTGATTGTCCTATGCATGATGATGACAGTACCGTGAGTAAACATTAATTTTTCCCTTTTGTGTATTTTGTCCCAAGGCAGGTATTTATCTTTTAGGTGTATTTCGATTGTATAAGTCTGGTTATTGTAAAGAGGCCATCATACAAATCTAGCAATATTTTTCATAAATGTTTCAAAACGGAGCCAGCTTTTTCTAGTAAATATAAATGACAAATTAGCCCAAAAAGGACTAGGTTTTTTTGGGCCTTAAGGAAAAACATGTTTTTTTTATTATATCATTCCAAGGACCATATCTTTTTGTGTAGTGTCATTTCAAGAATCACATCCTTTTAGGTTTTGCACACTTGAAATTTTTTTTTGTACTGTTTGGGTGTACAAATAATTTATGTACTGCATTTTTTCATGAAATTGAAAAAAAAAAAAACAAATTCATTATTTCTTTTTTTATGTGATGCATATAGTATTATTTTTTTTAATAAATAGTTTATTAACTTGATTTATTTAATTGTGGGAATGCTTTTTTTAATTAAATTTATTTAACAAATTTTGCTTGATAGCTGGGACTCCCACTGGGAACCCCCCAACAATGACCAGAATTAGGGTCGTAGTCCCATTTACCCTCTTTACCTGCACCATTGCAAGAAGGAGACGTTTAAAGAAGATAATTGAGCACACTGCCATTTCACCAATATATTAGGACATTTTAATATTATTTTTACTAATAACAGAAATAGAAATTAACGATCATATACATTTTCTGAAAACCTAGGCCATGCTTTAATGTGTAGAATCTGCATTTTATTGTTATAAACAGAAATCTGTGTAATAGTTCAAACCGAGGTGGGACCCACACCCATCACACATTGATGGCATATCCTTTTGATATGCCATTCATGTGTTTCTTAGGAAATTCCCTTTAATCTAAAATACACCAATACAACACATTTACACTTTGTGTATCTAGATATGCACTAATCAAACTGTTGTAGAGTTTATTTTGTGCATTTACAAAGGAAAAAAAAAAAGACACAACTGTACCTGGTTTACATCAATTCTTTTTAATCTCTCCAAATTCCACTCTGAAAAATCAAAAAGAAAGAAAAGTTTTAACTTTTCAAAATAACGCCCAGTTTTTTCATTTCTTTTATGAAAGCAAAAACACTCTCTGTGATCAATGTATAGCTAGACAAAATGTGGATTTTTGTACTTACCGTAAAATGGGATTTTTGTACTTACCGTAAAATCCTTTTCTCGTCCAATTCATTGGGGGACACAGCACCATGGGTATAGGCCCTTGCCTTCGGAGGCGAACACTAAGCGGATCAAACGTGTTAGGCCCGCCCCGACGGCCTATATCCCTCCTGATGACACCAGGCTGATCAGTTGGTACAAAAGCCGTGGCCGAGAGGAGGAACAAAATAGAACCTTAATTCCCTGGCTACAACAACGCGGGCGGGACCTGTGTCCCCAAATGAATTGGACGAGAAAAGGATTTACGCTAAGTACAAAAATCCCATTTTCTCACCAATAATTCTTGGGGGGAACAGCCCCGGGGGTGTCCAAAAGCGTCCCAGGGGTGGGAAACCCATAAAATTTCATCAGCATGACAAGCATCGCCCACTGCTACTGAAGTACCTACGGCTGAGAGCTGCACAGCCCGGGCCAGGCATGATTTGGGGGAGAACCTAGCGGGTTTGGCCGAACCCGGTGACATTTTTTGCAAACCTCAAAGCTGAGGTTTGATGCTGCCCCAAAACCAGGGGGGCACCAACTGTCTGGGAGCAGTCATGACCTGCGTAACTGTGGACCAGATCCAGCTGGCAACGGGGGCCCTAAGGACCCAACCCCTGCAAGCCTCAGGAATGCCCCAAGAGGCTGCGGCACCAAAAGGGGACCCAAAAACAGAGAGTAGAAAAAGGGCCCCTGACCATGCCTCCCCAACGTAAAAATCGCCCTCAAAAAGGGAGAGGACAGGGGAAAAAAAAAGAGAGCAGAACTATGTCTTCATCGAAAAGAAACGATGAAACCATCCTAGGGAGAATGACGGAACAAGACAAGAGTACCCTTGTCCTTCCGCAGAACCCAGAACAGGGTTTGCAGATAGAGGCCGTAAGACACTTTGGGGGCTAGAAATGGTGGCCACCCTAAGGGCCCCCTTCCATAAAAGTAAAACACAGGGGGTATTCCCCCTGGGGGCCCGGGGAAAGGGGAGACTGTCTGATTTTTTCCGAACAGGCATTGCATCCCACGGTTCGATAGGCCCCGAACCGAGGGGGCCAATGCATACCCCCCCCAAAAGAAAACCCTTAACCGGTAGCGGGGCCAGTTTCACTCACAGACCCGCGAACCGAACCCTGCCCTTTCAAGTGGGAGAGGGGGAGCCCCGGGTCCCCGGGCCCGTGTGGAAAAAAGGGGCGGCACCCTTGGAGAGAAAATACCAAGGGGGAAATTTCGGACAACGACCCGACTGAGGCCCGGGTGCTCGAATCATGGTCCGCATAAAGGGAACCCAAAAAACCCAAAGGGTCTGGGGGTTGCAGCCCAACCCCCGCCCTGAACGCAACCGCGGGACAGTGGGTTGGGGCAAGGGGGCCCCGCGACAGAAGGCCTTGCCAAAAGGAGACGGTCAGGGACCTGCGACCCTAAACCAAGGACCAGCTGTATCCTCTCTGACTGAGCTCTCGAGTGAGAAGGCCCAGATTAAAAAAAGGGGACGGGACAGACCAACCTGTCCCAAGGGGAGGCCAGCAAGTCCACTGCCAGCGCTGGGGGTTTTCCCGGCCCTGGCCATATAACTCGGGCGCTAAGGGTTGGGCGAACCCACCATGTCGACGTCCGCGACCTCACCTTGGGGGGAAAGACGAGCACTTCCACAGAAGACTGGCCAAATTGGTTTTTTCCCCCCGGAAGGGGAGTTGCCGACCAGGGTGGAAATTCAGCCCGCCACAATGTGGCGTTGGGGGGACCCAAAACCGAAATGGGTCCCCCCCAATGAGAGGGGAACCCAAGAGAGAGCGCTTAAGGAAATGTTTGGGGTTCAAACCATTGAACTGACACTACTTCCCCGAGTGCTAGGACCCCCCGGTGACCGTGAGCGGGGGCCCCCGCCTGAAACGCTGGATTATGGTAACCAGCCATTGCGGGGGACAGAAATAACCTTTGTTTAAAATTTCCGGGAAGGGGCTAGCCCCCACCCCAGGATAAGAGGGCCCGGGTGACAGGCGCACGGCTGAGACCAAGGGACATTGGGACCGCGTCATAAGGCGGGATTCCCCCCTGCAGGAGCGAAGGGAGCGAGCGGGGAGCTGCGAAAAGGGACCCGCCTCAGAGCCGGTTCCTCAGCTCCCAAACCCCTCGATGCAACTCTAAAGAATATCCCGGGGGGTGCATTCAAAGTGGGGATCGACTACCGCGGTAGCTTCCAGGGGAGAAAAACCTCGGAAACCCTGAGTGAGAATAATTCCCCCTAAAAATTTCCCCCCTAATGATGGAATAGCCGGGTTTGCGAAATTCCCACCCCCGAAGACGCTGCAAACTCCAAGGGGGACCCTGATGCTACCCAACGAGCATTTGAAGTGGAACCAACCCCCCGATCAAGTTATCATCTTAGGGGGGGCAGGGAGCAAATATAAGACCCGGGGTGCAGTGCGAGGCTGAACAGTTGAGCTCTGCATAGATCAATGTTGAGAGCCTACTGTGAGCACGCGGGGACCGCTGAAGCCTTGGAATAGGGAGGGAAAAAAAAAAAACCCCGATCCCAAAAGGCACTAAAAAAAAACTCTCTGCGCTCCGGAGGCTCCCCGCGACCGGAGCGTCTCCAGTGGAAAAAGGGGGGCCCATAGCCCCCTTTGACCCCTTTTGAAGGGCCAATGGACCAAGAAGTCCCCTTCATGGGAAACCCAAAGGGGGTTTTTGAATAAGACCCTTGCCAATCTGAGGCGGCATAATCCCTTTCCCGGGGGGGGGGGGGGGGGGGGGGGAGGGTGCAGATTCCAAAGGGGAAACCGCCGCCCGGCTAGGGCGGGGAGGCAGTTCAACCCGGGGCTGGTGACCAAAAAAAGTGAATCCTAGTGGCGCCCCGGCGAATCCAGGTTCGCTGGCCTTTTGAATCTGCCCAGATCCCCTGGGAACGGGGGGAAATGCCCCCCCCCCCAAAAACCCAATTCGGGGGGGCCGGGCTCGTCGACAAGCGCAGTTGGGTAAAAGGCACCGGCGCGTTCTGCGAGACAGTCACGTGAATGCCGCTGCCCGGGGCCCTGAGGGGGGGGCTACTCAAACCTTTTGTTGGCCTCCCAAAAAAAACGCTTACCGCAAACAAGCGGAAAGCGAACCAATTAACCCTTGGGGGGCTGAAAACCCCCCCAAAAAAATTTCCCCTCCGGGGAACAGCGAACGACCACTGCATTGGCCCACGCTCTTGCCAAAAACGGGGGTTTATACCCGCGAGGTTCCACAGCTCCCTGTGGGAAACTTCCCGCCCAAAAGCCGCTGCTGCACCGACCAACCATGCAACTGAACTGCGGGGAAAGCAAGCGCAGGGCTACCCCGGCCGCCCCCAAAAGGGGTCTTCAACAACCCATGAGGACCCCTTTCCGTGCCGTCATCAAGGGGGCCGCCGCGTCCTGACAGGGGTGGCTGTAGGCTATTGACCCCCGGGTTTACTGGGGTTCCCTGATGGGACCACCGACCACTATGACCCTGATCCTCCAGGAAAGGGTGAAGAGACTTAAAGGGGTTTTGCTACGATGTAATGTTGACGTGGGATCCTTTTCTAATCACTTTTCTAAATATATGTGATTACAAAAATTGCAGTCTGGAGGCCCGCCTTCCTTAAAATCCCTTGGTTCTTCAAAGAGTCTATTAGATACGGCCTGACAAGAGTGGCAGGTTTCGCAAGGAGCTTTTATTGTGAGATGAGCTGCGAAATTTTTTAAAAAGGGACCCAGTAGCAAAATGTTTTTTTTTGTTACAGAAAAAAACTAGTTGTAGTGTGAAAAAGATACCTTTCTTTATCTGATGACAGGGAACAAGAAGAAGCTTTCAAGCGCTGGGTAGTAGTATGGTGTTTTTCCTTTTTTATATAGAAAAAACCCCAAGTTATAGTTTTTTTTATTTCAGTGTACATGTCACCCAAAACCCCCATGCGCTCTTTTGCTCTCCGCTGTGTGTGTCTTTTCTTTTCTTTCGCTCTGTGATTTGGGTTTTCATTACTTTTGCATTTTTTAGAAAGGGTCCCGGGCAGTTTCCGTCGGGCCCTTTTTTTGCCTGATTGTGAATCCAAATGTTGACTGTTTAAATTAAATTTTACTTAAGTTTTTTAACATCCCTTGGGGTTCCCATTTCCCCCCCCCTTTTTTCCCATCGCTCCCCCCATCCCTCTCCCCTGCACCTTTTTTGACTCAGCGGGGTTTTGTTGACAAATTTTCTTGTACTAACAAGGAGGGGTAAGAATCTATCTCCCCAGCAAATCCCCCAATTTAAGGGCCCTATGGGGAAGAAACAAAACCCCTGACCAGATGTTTCCACTTCCTGGGGAAACAGGTTTTTCAAATTTTAGGCCCTGCCCGGGGGGAAAATCCCAAAAGGGTTCGCCTGGGGGGGCCCTTTAAAGGGGGACCTCCCTTTTGGGGGGGTGAGCATCCCACTTTCCCAACTTTAAGGGGGGGTCTTTGACGCCCCTTTATAAAAGGGGTTTGGGGAACCCTTTCTGACAAACCCCTTTTTTCCCTGTCTGGCCCAGAGAAAAGAGGAGTCCCCAACGAGGCCGTTTCCAGGGCCCGGGAAATTTCCCGGGGCCCCAAGGGCCCCTTTGGGGCCCTTCTGCCACACCCCAAACCCCGGGCTGGCTCAAAGCCCAAGGGGTAGGGGGGGACCCCCAGAAGGGTCCGGGAATAGGCCCCCGGAGTTTTCACTTCGGCCCAAATTTGCCCGGGAAAGAGAGCTTGTGGACGCTTTCTGCCCATCAACACTCTTTCTGGTTTAGAGTCGATCAAGGAGGGCCCCCACTTGAAGAAGCCGTTTTTCCCCGGCAAGGAGGGTTCCAAAATTCCCCCCACCGCCTGAGGGAGAGAACTCGGGGGGGATAACGAGGCGAGAAAAACTCTGGGAAAAAAATAAAGGAACACTCCCCTTCGGCGGCCCCGGGGGCTGGGGCCCTGGGAGGTTTCGAGGGCCCGGGCGCGGGCATTTATGGGCATGTTTCCCCCTTTTCCCAAAAAACCCTTAAAACCCGGGGGATCTGTACAGGTTTCCCCGGGTAGGGGAGCGGGATCCCTGGCCCATTTTTAAAGGGGCCACCCCACCCCCAGCAGGGGGCGTGGGGCCCCCCGGGGGCAGCAGCGGAGCTGCGCAACGGGCCAAAGGTTTTACTGGGGCTAAACCAACCAAAAAATTCCTGGGGGGCAGCGGGGGGCCCCGGGGCGGCTTTTAAAAACCCCTTTTTAAAACCTAAAAACGGGGCATGGTGCGACGGGTTTGGGACAGGGTTTTAAGGATGGCCCACAGGGGGGCCCAACTTCCATCTCCAGACGCTGTGTCCTTTCCCCTGGAGCCCCGGAGAAACAGCACGCCCCTCAGGACGCCCCCCAACGCCGGAAAAAAAAAAGGGGTTTAGGCCCCGCCCCCGAACCCCGGCCCCCGGGTGCCCGGAGGTCCCTGCCCATCCTGGGAGGGGTCGGACCCGTGTTGGGAAACCCCCCCTCCCCCCGGGGGCACAGGGCCCAGGGGGAAAAGGCCCCGGCCAGGGAACCTAGGTCTCCCCCCGAACCGCAGCCAAAAATTTGGGACCCCGGGGCCGCGGCCCGGGAAACCCCTCCCGCGGCGCGGCCCAGAACGCCCCAACACGGGTCAGTTTGGGGCCCCGCCCAAGGGGGGGGCCCCCTTTCTTTTCCCCCCCCCCGTCAGGGGGATTTAAACCCCAGAAGGTGCGGGGTTTAAACCAACGGGGGGAAAAACCGGGAAAATGCCGCGGAAACCCCCCAGGTTACCCGAACGGGCCCCCCGGGGGTTTTCCCAAAATTTGGAAGGGGGAAAGGGGCCCGGGTGGGCCCGGGCGGGCAGAGGGGGCCCCCCAGGAAATCTCCCTTGTGCCCCCCCCCAAAAAAAAAACCTGGGCTGCGCGCCCGGGGCGCAAGCGCTCCCCCGCCCAGGCGCGCCATTTTAAATACCCGGGAGGGGGAGCGGTGGGGGGGGTGCCCGCCAGGAAACCCTTTTTACCCCTTGGGGCCATGGCCCACCCGGGGTTTTTTAAAACCCCCCCCGGGGCTAGCAAAAATCCGGGGGCCCCGTGGGGGGTGGCTTGCACCCCGGGGGAAAAAATTCCCCCTATGGGGTTTCACCCCCTTGTTGCCCAAACCCCTCCAGCAAAAAAACCCGGGGGGGGCCCCAGGAAAACGGAAAATTTCCCGCGGGGCCCGGGAAAACAAAATTAAATTTTTTAAAAAAACCCCCGAAACCCCCCCCAAGCCCCGGGGAAGTCGGAAGTTTTTCTCCCTTCCGACGGGTTTTGGGGGGTCCCCCCGGGATTTAACCCTTTTGGTACCCAAAACACACAACGGGGAGGTTACCGGAATCCATTAAAAAAAGGGGGGCCGGGGAGGCTGGGGGAGGTGGGGGCGGGGGACGGTGGGGAGGAAAAAAACCCGCCAGCTAAGAACTGACTGGGGTTTTTCCCGACGCCCTCAGGGGGGGGGGCACCTTTTAAAGGAACAACTATGCGTTGACCGGTCCCCCGATAGGGGGGGTTAGCCAGGGCCTATCATTCCAAACGGGGGGGGAGAGTGGGTGCTCAAACACCCTTTTTTCCCGGGGAGGGGGCCGGGGGCTCTGATCAAACCCTTTCCCTTTAGGTGAGAGCCGTGTGGGTCAATCTTTACCCCCAACAGGTGAGAGTCGGGGGGCTCAATCACCTTCCTGCCAAAGGAAAGGGAAAAATAAATCTCAGAGCTGCAAAAGGGAAACGGTTTTGCCTCCCACAGAATTTTGGGGGCCCGAAAACTATCAGCCTGGCGTCAGCAGGAGGGTTTTAGGCCCTCGGGGCGGGCCTAACACGTTTGATCCGCCATGTCCGCCCAGAAGGCAAGGGCCTATTCCCTTTGGGCGGTTTCCCCCCAAAAATTTTTGGCGAGGGGAAAAATCCTTTTCCATGTGATTCCTTTGGGGGACACAGCCAAACCCCCCCATTAGGCCCCCTCGCCCCCCAAAGGGGGCGACACCCAGGCCCGAAGCCAAAAATGTTGGCTCCGCTAGGCGGGGTTTTATCCCTCCTACTGGGTTTCCCGGCTACACAGTTGGTAAAAAAAAACAGGGTTTCAAAAACGTAAACCCCCAGTTCGATTTTAAAAGAGAGAAAAACACAATGAAGGGAAACAAAAACAAAAAAGAAGGGGAGAGGGGTTGTTTTTTCCCGCAATGGGAAAGAGAGAGAATAAGATTTTACCCAAAAAGGACCCAAAAATTTCCCAAAAAACTTGTCAATTTCAAATTGGGGGGACAGAACACCTTGGGGTTCCCCAAAAGGGTTTCCCCGAAGGTGGGGGTAAAAATTTTAAAAGAAAAAATTGACAGAAGTGCAAGTTCTCTTTAATTGCTCAAAAGGGGCTTTTTCAGAGGGAACTGGGGGATAAATTTAGAACAAGGGAAAACTTCCCAAAGGGCCAAAGCGGGAGAACCCCTTTAAACTCAAGACATTATTTGAAGGGGTTTACTAACACTAAAACATCTTGGGCCCCCCCCTTTTACTTTTGGATAAAAATTTGGTAAATGGTTTGGGTTTATCTGAAGAGATGAAGCCTCCAAACAGGTTTGCAGCCCCATTGTTTATGTTACCTTCCATTGGACTTAGCTGGAGTACAGCTGTCTATATGGACAAGATACTGTTATTGTGTAAGCCAAAGGTTCTTCGAAAGAAGTGCACCAACAGCTTTAAAATGGATTCCAATTCGTTCTTTACCCACGGCGGAGTTGAATAGTAAAAAAAAACAGGCGAAACCCTTTTTGGGTGGTTTTACACGGCTTTTAAATGCGGGGGGCCCTTAAATTTCACCCCCAATTACGCCCTTTGGGGGGGGGGCGGGGGGGGCGGGGGCCCGGAAGACCCTTTATTGCCAGGGGTGCAAAAAATACGCCCTGGTAAATTTACCCTGTCAAAATTAAACCCCCCCCCCGGCGTATTCCCAAACCCGGGAGAGAGACGTAAACCCTTTTGTTTTTCTAAGAGAAATGTTTATTACCGTAATGTTTGGGAAAGTTTTCAACCCCTTTAAAAATTTTCCCCCTCCCCCGTGTTATTACGGACTTTAAAAACGTCCCGGGATTAAGCCGGTTTAACATGGCTTAGGGATAATTTAGTATTTTGTGGGAAACTTTGAGAGTGCTTGTTTCTCTTTTTCCCGGGGGGTAACCATCACAAAAAATGGGAAAAAAGGGTACCTTAAAGGGTTCAGGATGGAGAGGGGCCCCCCCCATCGAAACAGATAAAATTGTAGTTTTTATTCTAAAAGACCACACTTTTGTGTTCCACAAAGAAAGTGTATATTTTTACGTAATAGAACAAAACAGTACAAACAGAACTACTTTTGCTATATTGATGTCTATGGGCTGGCTGCAGCTCCATCGTGGTATCCGTTCCTTTACTTTTTTTGCAGGTCATCCCAACTGACACCTCTGACGAAGTAAATAACTGAGTGTGAACCTTACTTTCCAGATTGACTGAGGTCAGACACCACTGATGGTGACACCGATGTTTCGTCCTATGAATAAGCTGAGAAAACCGTTTTAATAAAGCTGTAGTATTAGAATGCTGCCGCTGGTGGGTTAGATATTTAGCTTCCTTTAGGTGACTTTAAGCAAATATTCACTTCTGCTGAACTCTGAAAACTGTAAAACTAATCACTATTCAGACTGTATATTATATTACAGAGATTATGTGACATATCAAATGGTCACTGCCAGGTTTGGAGTGTACTCAAAAAAAGCCATGTTGGTATTTGCTAACCCAAGTTTTCAAAGGATTACAATTATAACAGTGTAAGAGGAATAAAGGGAAGGAACCCATAGAAAGCATTAAAAATAAATTCACCCAATATACAGCATTCATGTATTACTCTAAATTGTTTCCCTTTGCCTACATAATTGCTTTACATCTCATAAGCACCACAGACATTTTGGTAAATGAACAGGTAATAGATGATCTATTTTATGCGTATAAACAAAGCATGAAAGTGAAATCATGTTTTGCAATTAAACTTATTTTCCAGAATTAATTGTTTTTCTAGTTTCCCATTTTGCTAATGCATGTCCATTTACGCAGGTCAGATGTTACTGTTATCCAAGGCTTATCTGTACAGCAGCCACATCATTTCTATCTATCAATACAATGTCCATTAGTGCTTGCTTTTTCTGCCATGCAGGGGAAGGTAACTAAGTTTTAATTTAGAATATAGATTCATTATCATGTAAGGCTTCATGCTCACGGGAAAGTCGTGTGCACTGGTCCTGTTTGACAGTGCACAGAAATGAAGGCTAGTACTGAGCTGGCACACAGGCTGTGTCAGATACCAATGGTGGGGAAACATGCAGATGATGGGAGGGCTAAAGGAAATATTTAAAGGGGTTGTCTCGCTACAAAGAATAGCTTTCAAATTGTAGGGAACACAAAATAAAGACATTTTCCAAATATATTGCTTTGTTCCTCTGTTTTCCCTAAGGAGATACAAGTGAATTTATGACCTCCCTGGCTATTTCAGTTCCCTCACTAACCCACCTGTAAACAATTCTCCCCCTGCTGTTTGTTCAATGAGATAACAGTGAGTGATGTCATCACACAGGTTGCAGCAGTGTCCTGTGCTGCTCAGCACCAAAAAGCTTGATTTATGTAAAATAAACAGAACTGTAATTAGGGCTTTTGTTTTGGGGATCAGATAAGAAGTCCTGTTAGTAATTTGAGAAACTAATCTGATCTAATTAGCATCTGAAAGCACAGCATGGCAAGGAGCTGTACAAGCATGGAGCTTATGCAAATGAGTCAGTCTGAAGCAGAAAGTGACAGAGTATTTTATTCATGCATTCGCTGAAACTCTGAAGGGAGACAACTCCTTTAAGCTTTGTTTTCCCTATTGATGAAGACTTTGGAACCCATAAGGCAAGAACCAATTTGCCCTAAAAGATTATTTTATTCCTGGTCTCAAACTGCCATCAAACCGTTTTTATCTCCATTTTCAGTCAACCTTACAGGTACTCTTTAAAGGAATTTCACTGTATAGTTGATGACCATAATGATGATGATAAGCAAATCTACATTTTATGAAATGCTTTTAGTGTACATATAGTTCCATATCATGGGCTGTCACTGGGTTACAAACGGGATAGGGACTGTAGAATTGTTCTTAAGTTGAATTTGTATGTAAGTCGGAACAGGTATATTTATTCAGTGTAACTGCAGCACAAAAGGTTATATTTTTTGGTTTGGATAGTGCAGGGACGGGTTCTTACATTTGTGGTGCTGTCTGTGCCCCTGTTAGGAAGCTTTCACCTCATTTTCACCTTATGTGCTGTTGTGGCATGCTGGAACTTGACGTTCCACATCTACTATCTGCTGTGGAACATGGAACTACAAAGGCCAGCTTGTCCCATAAGTCTCCATTTGTAACTAGGAAACAGATGTAAGTGGGAACGGTGTAAGTCGGAGACTGCCTGTACTTTGTTTTATCATATTAGTTTTATTGTATAAGAAACCTGTTTAATTTAAGATACCAAAATGACTTCATTTACTCTTCCTTTTTCTAGAGCTCATACCTGCTGAAGTTGTTTCAAGTAAATGATTTTCCCTTGGATGATGTACTCCAGCTCCCCAAGCAACTAGTGGTGTCAAGGTTTCAGAAGGATGACCAGCACCATGGGAACCTGGCAAACAATAAAGATGTCCAAACATTGTTGATAATTGATGGTATACCCACAGCATTATAAACCAAGCTAAACAATGTCAAATTTGTAGTAGAAACAAATAATGTTAATAAAAATTCACAACAAAATAATAATCTCAATGTATGTAATGAAACAGCTTCCAGCGGTTTGTTGAGAAAGTAAAAAAAAAAACTTGCTATATTCCTCCACAGATAATACCCAAAATTACATGCAATGTTTTGACCCAAAAACGGGGTCTTTATCCGAAATGCTCTCCCGTGTGATTTATTCGTTTTAAAAATGGGGAACACCCATTCCCAAAATCCAATGAGGACAGATCGTTCCCCAAAAAAACGTGAAAAACCCATAAAAGGATCCCTGTGGGGGTTTTTTTTTTTTTCAGCTTCCAGAGCGGGTTTGAGGCTGGGGCTTCCACAGACGGGAGCAGTGACACATGAGTAAAGTTCAAGTCCAGGCTGTTCTGGTTTTTTTGTGTTTAAATGGAAACAAAACCGGCCTTCATTTTTAGGCATAAAAAAAAAAAAAAACCCTGTTCGGTGAGCAAAAATACACACGAATTAGGGCCTTTAACTTTACCGGGACACACCCCATTGACCGGGGGAAAATGCAAACAAAAAATTAGCATGTGTTTCTTTACAATATGGCTCCAGAAAAACCCCCAGCACCCAAATGCGGGCCCTGCATACCCGGGCTTTTAGGCCCTTGGCCCCGCCCCCCAGGGTTTGCGTGGGGTGGTACCCACCTGGCTCTTTGGGACCATCCGGAAAAGCCGCCCCGGATAAAGCGGACTAAACCCGCTTTTGTACTTGTCAGTATCTCTGAAAACACACAAATGTCGGCTTTCCTTCCCCGGGCCCCAAGGCCACTTGGTGACACGCATGGTACTTACGTTCCCAAAAAGGGCCGCAAAAGGACAGCTTTTTCTCGGGTAAATAAAAATTCCCCTCTTTCACTCCGCCTTTTCCCTTGCCCAACTTCCCCCCCCCTTTTGTTGGGAGCCTGTGGGGTCGGCACTCTTGCACCAAACAAAGGGGTCCGAGCAGTGCATCAGCATTGCCCTGTAATTTTCCCCGCCCCGTGCTCCACAGAGAAACTAAAAAACTTGCAAATGTCAGGAAAACCCTTCTGGTGACTCTTGCCCTTTTTGCTCTTTAGGGTTGAGACATCCAAGTTTTAAAGGAGTGTGGTCTGTGGATTAAAACCCCGAAAGTTTGGCGACCTAATAAATTTAAAACTTGAGGGACTTTCCCGAGCCCATTTGATGGGCCCAAAAACTCCCGGGTTCCAAAATTTCTATAGTTCCCTCTGCCCCCGGGGTAAGTTTTTAATTAAGTACGTGAATGGGAGCTCTTTGCCCTTCCAACCTCCCGGGAAGCAAATGCACCCCAAACCCCATTTAGAGCATCTGTCTTTTACCACAAAAATTTCCCTTTTTTTGGGTTTTTTGTAATTTAGGACTGGCCTTTTACCAAAAAGCCCGCTTTAACACCGGAAAGCCCTCTTTTGCTCCTGGTTCCAAGCAACCTTAAACCCATTAATATTTTTAGTAAGGTTGTTAGTGGGGCTGTTTAAAATCCAAATTGGGGATAAATCTGCGATAATAACCCCGAACCCGAAAGGCCCTCACTTCCTTTTTTGTGGCACCCTTATCCCTCCCTTTATTAACCTGGGGTTTTTAATCCCCTACCTTTTTTTCCAGGTATGGGGCTTTCTTTAGCCCCAAGGGCCTTCTTGGGTTAGCTGTTACCTTGTTTCCAAAGGGAGTTAATCCCGCCTGTACTTTGGGGAAAGGGTGCCCACCCTCACTGAAGATTTTTTACGTCTAGGTATGCTGATCCCATAACGAGAGGGGGTTTAAGGACGAATCCAAACCTTTGGAAGGGGGCGGGGGCCCTTTCAGACCAAAAGGGGAGGCGACGCGGGAAACAGTCCATCTGGATGGCAAAACCCGTCTTTTCCTTGGCCCCTATCTGCAGGGGCCCTCCAAAAACCCTTAGTAAGGTCGAGCGGGAGAAATATTGGGATGATCAAGCCCTTCAATTAACTCGTCCCTCTGGCATTGGGGACGCGTCAAAGTTTGGAAACCCCATTTATTCCGAATTTTATTTCAAAAACGTAATGACCATGGGTTTTGGGATAAGTACAATTGGACCGACCACTGCTTTGGGCTCCTCGATCACGCCAAGGGGCCAAATTTTTTTAACCCCTCAATATTCTGCCTAGGGGTTCTGGACCCCCATAAGGTTTCAAGTTGGTTTACCCTGGCTCGGTGACAATGTCATGCTTTATAGGTTTTGTACGCCCCCGGCATTCTGAGAAACTCAGTATTCCTTTGGATGAATCCGGTTTCGTTTCTGGGGTTTTGCAGGGGCTCTGACACCCTTTCTTCAGGGTCACTTTTGAGGTGTACCTACTGCGCCAAGGTTTTTCCCTGTCTTTCCCAAAATTTAATTAAGTTCACGTGGTAAATCTGTTTTGGGTTACGTCTACGGGGTTTAAATTTAAATTAACCTCCTACTTTCTCAAGGATTTTTATGGCCCATGCCCCTTTACCCGGAACTTTTTTTCATAGGAACTTAAACAAACACCCGATCCCCCGGGGTTAAGCTTTACTTTGGCCCGACCTATTATAAAAAACCGGTTTTGGGTTCGAGCCGCTGTGTGTTCCCGATATAGGCAAACTGCTGAAATCCTGTCTTTCATTTTAAGGGAGTGTTTCTATTGCCCTTGGTGTGTAGATTTGCTCCCAGGGTTTTTTGGGGAATGTCAAAAAACCGGGGGTCCCATAAAAATAACTAAAAGGGGGAAAACCCGTGGTACTGAGGAACCCCCCGGACTGAGAAAATTTGATAAGGAAATAGACCCCCCCCTTACCATCCTTTCGACACCCTCTTTAACATACTCTTTAGGGTTTTAAATCTTTCCACAAGACCGCAGTTTGCGGATGGTTTCTGCGTGCGCAAATGCTTTAAAATTTTAAAGGGGCTTGCATAACTCCCTGGTACCTTTGACATAAAAAGGGTCCCTTGATCAGTAAGGTTCCTTTGGAATGCCATACGGGAAAACTATTGTCAACTCTCTGGCAATAAGTTTTGGGAGGTATTCCTCAAAAAATATGGCCTCAGGGGAACGTGTGGCAATCCCCCACCCAATATTATTGTGGCCTCGGGCCCCCCGCTTTACTAACGAGCCCAAAGAGGTCCATTGCAATCCTCCACGGTACCTTATTTTAGGTAATGCCCAGGGGATCCTGAATGGGCATGGGACATGTCAGTTGCACCCGGGCAGGGCTCACAGTACCGCTTTCATCTCCATTTTAACCCTGGGCCAAAAAAAAGTTTGGAGGATGGTCTTTTTTTTTTTCCTGCCCCAGATGGACCCCCTACACGTGCTTTGTGCGAATCCCAAAACCATTTTCGAAAAAGGGGTGGGACTACCCAGGTCCACCCCTCCCATGGATTTGTCCCCCGATACAAAAGCTCTTGTTTTTACTGCATTGGGAAACACGTATTCCCCCCTGGTTTGGGTTCCCCTTTATAAACCTTTGACATTTCCCTAGCTTTTACTAGGATGGGTTTAAGCGGTGTCCCAAAAATTTTCCCCTGAACCCAAGGTCAGGCATCCCACATCCTCTTGTTCCCCCGGGCTCACTGTCGAACGCTAGGGGAAATTATCACCACTTTAAAACCCTACTGGCTGGGGCCCTGGCTCGGGGTCAAATGGTTCTGGATCAAAAATTTTGGGTGCATTAACATCAGTCAGTTATTTACCACACTAAAAATTTTTTGTGCCCCAAAGTCCCCCAAAAAGGGGAATCCCCCCAGGATCACAGTATGGGATTGGGGCCTCACCACCCCACTTTATGGGAGGCCATCCCAAAAAGTCCTAGTTTCACCAATGTGGGGGATCCTTGGTGTCCCCTGGATGCACAAGACCCCCATCATCACCGGACCGATGTAGGGTCCTTTTAAGTGGATGCCCAGGTAACCAGGTCCCAGATAGAGGCCTTAAAACGTCATTGACTTTAATTCGACATAATTTTTTGGGCAGTCTTGTGAGCAAACTGCCTTGCGAAAAAACCTCCGCCTGGGTTTAGTCACATTCCATTGGGTCTCCTTAAGGGGACAATTGGCCACAATAGCCCAGGGTTTTGCACCGCCAGCACCTTATGCGGTCCCCTTTTCCTTGGTCTCCCCCTCGAGGGGCCCAACCGCCATTACCCCCCTCTTCCCCCCCCCATTGCTCACCCCCGAGCCACCTGCCTTAGGGCTTTTTTCACCCCCCTTCCCTGCAACATTTACCGGAGGTTCCCACGTTTCTGTTCCCGGGATGATCGTCCAGGGGATTCTCTGGATAAATCCTCGGGGGCCCTTTTACCTTCAATGAGGGTTACGGGTGCTCGCACCTTGGGTCGCCTTGTCCCACCAGCCTGGATCTCCGGGGCAAAGAGCAACAAAATTGTCCAGGACCACTTTCTCCCCATTGCGCAGGTGTAAATCTTCCGGGTTTCGCCATTTTTTACCAGGTGAACCGGGGAAAATCTTGAACGTCTGGAAGTGGTCAGAGAAGGGGCCAATTTGCCACCCCGGGCCCCCAATGGTGGTCACACCCAAACGGAGGATCCCCTTTTATTCACATGTCCTGGGAACCTGTTCGCTAAGGTCCCAAAAAATACCCTTCTTGGGCTCTCCCGTCAGAAACGACGCCCAACTTCAGCCCCTGGGCCACTGGCAACTTCTCCCGCTCGGCCCCCTCTCTCGAAAAACCCTAAATAGGCTCAAAATCATCGGTAAAGCGTCATTTTTCTGCATAGATGATGAACCCGGGGAATTGGGCGGGAAACGAGCTGGGCGCCTCTCAGCTTTGCCATCCCCCGGACTTGCTCTTGGAGCTGCTTGTTGATTGCGCTGCTCCGTAGGGGAAAACGGTTAGCCTCTTTGACGGGCGTTGGTTTTTGCCTGAGCCGCATGGGCCTCTTCGTGCACCTTTTTGGTTTGCGGTCATCAATGGGGGCCTTTTTTGTTGTATCAGCTGCTCGAAGCTCATCCCTCTTGGCGTTTTGACTGCGCGCAGCTTCCGCTTTATCCCGGACATAAGGGTTTTAGCACGTCCGGCACTTTTTTCCCCTGTGCCCCTTTTGCAAAAAGGGTTTTCAGTTGCTGCAGAAAGTGTGTGTGTCTCTTAAATCTTATGCCCGTCCGGCAACCTATTGGGGGGTCGTGTTAGAGGAGGTAGAGGCGGCTTCCACAGACAGAGGAAGTGACACACTGGTAAAGTTCAAGTCCCGGCTGGCCTGGGTTTTTTTATGGTAAATGGAAAAAAAAATACGGGCCTTTAATTCAGGCATAAAACAAAAAAAACCTGTTTTTGGCTGAGCACTAACCACACGAATAAAGGGCCTAAATTTCCCCGGGAACACTCAGTGACCTGAGCAAAGCTGCAAAAAAGAAACAGCATGTGCTATTTTCAATATGGCTCCAGCAAACACCAGCAGCCATGACAGGCCTGCATACTCAGGCTTTATAGGCCTGGCACCAACCTCACCTGGTGCGTGGGAGTGGCCACCCACCCGGCTCTTTGACCACTCCAGAAAAGCCGACCCAGATAAAGCGGACTGGAATCGCTTATACTACATGTCAGCATCTACTGACACACACAAATGTCGGCTTTCCTTCACCGGGCCCAGGCCACTCAGTGACACGCACTGGTCCATACGTTGCCTAAGACCGCATAGGACAGCATTCTCGGGGAAATATACCTTCCTTCCACCACTTCACCTGTCCCTGTCTCACAATACATAGTAGTACCAATATTATATACATTGCCAAAAATTCATAAAAATCCTATGATTGTATTAGGAAGCGGCTCGCTTTTTAATAATTTTAATTTTTTGGGACCGGGTATTGAGGCCATTTGCAGTTAATACTAGATCATATGTCAAGAATACGTCTTATTTTTTTACAGAAACTTTGACATGACTGGGTTGTAAGATTGTATTTTGGTTTCATTTGATGTGGTATCTTTGTATACTTCGATTTCACATTCTTTTGGTTTAAATGCTGTGAAGAAAAAATTGGCCAGCTCGGACAGGTCAGAGAGGTATGCACAGCTCGTCCTGACATTTATGGGGTATATGCTCCAGAATAATTATTTTCTGTTGGGGGATAATTATTACAGACAGTGTCACAGAACTGCTATGGGGTCCACTGTGGCCCCCACTTATGCTAACATCTGTACAATCAGACATAATCTGACAATTGCCTGTGCCATTTCATTTTCATTCCAAATCCCACATTATTGCACAACTTTGATATATGGTGATTGAGGATTAAATCACAAGTACAAAATACTGTAAATTAAATTTTTTGTGTAGATTAGTGTTTTTATTATGTAACAACAGAGTATGACAGATGACAGTGCAGATCTGATCCTGGACTAAAGCCTTCACTTTGTAGTTTTTTTTAATTTTTTTTAATATTAGTTTTTGGATGTAATACATTTTCTTTATAAAATATATATTTTTCTTTTGCATTTCTTTTGGGTTGGATTAATTTTGTTTAATTATTTTAGAGCCTCTATATGATTATAAACTTGAGATGATGAGGGATGATAGGAAGATGATAATGTATACAGAGCGCTTGCTTTATTAAATCTAACTATGGTTGTGAAAGATGATAGGAAGAGGATAAGGTTAATAGAGCTTTAGTCTTATTAAATCAGCCCAGGGTTGGTATTTTTTTCCTTTATATTTTCTTTACATTGTTATGCTAGGGTGGTAGATTGGCCCATATGCTGTAGAAAAGCGAAAAGGTTTTTCCTTTGGTAATGAGGTATGTGAACCGCTGGACTCCTACACTCTGGGTTAGTTGAGCTGTTGTCAAATAGAAAGACAGATTAGATGGATGGGATGCCTTCAGGTGCTTGCACACTTTGAGAATGGGACGGTCAGTGAAGGGAAGGCATTATGGACCTTCTCTGAGTGAGCCAGTTGACGCATGCGCATTGACTTGCCGGAGACGCTAGCACATGCGCAATAGGATTGGCTTGGTGGGGATCGCACACTGCACTCCCATACTGTAGCTATATGTATGATCGCTACGGTTATTCATCTTGTTTGTATTAAGGTTAGTATACTGTGGGGTAATGTGCATAATGTGCTGATTGATATGCTAACAGTTTACAATGTATCTAGGATGGATTTACTCTGTTGTGGGCGTGTACATCTGTTCTCACTGGTTGTGGGTAGTGGATGTTCCTATTTTAAGAGGAATAATCACACTGGTTGACATGCTAAATAAAGACCCAGTTGTGTCAAAATGCCACATGTAACTTTGGGTATTATCTGTGGAGGAATAAATCTAGTTTTTTAACTTTCTCAAACTGCTGAATGTTGTTTCCGGACATAGATTGGGACTATATGTGCCCCTAGGGTTTGGGGGTAGAAGCAACGCATCTATTACTAAGAAGATAGTGCTGCTGACAACTATTGCAATTTTGAACAAAATTATAACGACCAGTATATACAAAGTCATAAGCAGTCTTTAGATACATCACATATAAAACTCTTAGTTATATTAAAATTCTTCGTTAAATTTGTTTCTGGGGAACCAAAGTACCAACCAACATGGCCAGTATGGTGGTTCAGTGGGCTGGACTTTACTTGCATCTTAGGGTCAAATCCAATCAAGGGCGATTTTTACATGCAAATTATACATTCTCCACACATTCCCAAAGTATTCAGGTCTATTATCAGGTAGACTTTAGTGTGTGTTAGACAGAAAGTGATAAGGGCTTAAAATTTCTGTATAATGCTATGGAATATATTAAAGATGTATATGCAACATGAATTAAACAAACAACTTTGCCACAATTACCTAGATTGGAGTTCTGAAAGGTAATTCTAACTCATTGTATTGAGATGCATTTCCTCTCATATCCCTTTATACATAGGAGGAATGGTTGTTCAGACTCCGAGAGATTTAATGGCACCTTAATATCCTATGAACAGAGCTTATATTGACAGCAATAATGTGACAAAATTACTTAAAGGCACATTAAAGGGGTAGTCTCACCATGCTGTTTTACAGAGCTGCATCTAGTTTCCAGGGCTGTGGAGTCGGTAAGCCAAAGCTCTGACTCCTCAATTTCCCTGACTCTCCCTCATATATGGCGCATGTTTAAGTAATAACTTTACTGTAGTAAACTGGTAACATAAGGCTTTTTATCACCTTATGATACAATAATCAAGCTATTTAGGTAGAACAGACACTGACAAAAAAAATGTTAAATGTTTTGAACATTTGACTTTCAGGCTCCATATCTCACCATTCACTACATCATTTTATAGACAATCATCTTACCGATCTTATACATAAATTTGACATGCAAGTATTTAGCACCTACTTAGTTCTGCAGATTCTTATCATGTACCTGCATTGTTACTGTTTTGCTCCTAAAATCACAATGTAAATTTTTATTATTTTGTTAGCATTTGGTAAATCCACCTTTGGCTTTCAGTACTGCCTGAATCCTTCTAGGCTCTGGATCGGATTCAAGCAGGTCTTGATCAAAATCTGATCCCTGGTTTCTTCTACACATTCCCAATGTTGGTACATACTGGACTTGGGTACGAATACAGCTTTTTCTTCAACTCTACCCACAAGTGTTTGATTGAGGTCTGGGGACTGTGGAGGACAATACAGCAACTCTACTTCATTGTTATTGAACCATTCCTTCTGCTGGAACACTATGTCGTCCTTTTTATACCTATAGTACTCAAGTGTATGAAGTAATTCATGTTGTAGGATACTCAGTTTCTTCAATTATTTGATCCGTTAACCCCCTTTTCCCTCATACTTCCAAACCCTTTTCCCCCCATCGGAGCCCGGTCTATTGACTTTCATCTCATCACTCCAAATCATCCGTTTCCACTCTTCCATTTTTTAGACCGTTTTGCAAACTTGAGCCCACGCGTCTGATGATGAGATTGAAGTTGAGGCTTCTTCACCTTTTTTCGGGCCACCAGTCCAGACTTGTGTAACGCGTGGTGCACGGTGCTTGCATGGACGTCTGTGATCTTACTCTTACGAAGCATACGAGCCGCCTCCACTGCTGTGCCTGTCGCATTAGAATCGATAGACCTTGTGATGAGCCAACTGGTTGATTCTGACATTTTGCCTGGACGTCCACCTCTTGGCTTTTGAATGGATGGATGCAGTTCATTTCGTATTGTTCCAGCTGTCATGGCCTCACATGATGCAGTTTGGCAATTTTCTTGGCTGAGAGACCGCTATCAATGAGTTGGATGATGCTGTTTCTCTTTTCTTGCAAAATCTTCTTCATGGTTGCTCGAACCAGTGATCTTTTGTTTAGGAATCAGCCTAATAACACACTGAGCTATTAGGGAATGTGAGAACAGGTCATTACTTGTAGTATACAAGAAGAAAAAGATTGTCCCACCACCAGGAGCAAAACAGTAACAATGCAGTTACATGACAAAAATCTGTAGAACTAAGCATATCCTAAATGGTTGCAGGTCAAAGTTGTAGCTACTGATGTAGCTTGTAAGAGCAGAATGGGCGGTAAAAAGGGAAGACTAAGAGAAGCAAAATCAGAACAGCAGTGTATTTGGTAATAATCTGTATTTACCTTTACCTACATGTTTAAAACTGATCAGTGTCATGGGAATACCCCTCTAAAGGCATAGGGATATCTGGGACCCACATCTTGACAATGGGCAACTCTATCACACATTGATAGCATATCCTATCAATATGCCATCAATGTGGGAGATGGGACAATCTCTTTTAAAATAAATAGCTACAGCCATTTTATAGGCATATGACACCACTACTCTCTCAGTATACTGGTATATCAAAATCCAGGTATAATGTCAACTAGAAGGGAATTCTGAAGTCTGAATATAAAAAGTAAAGCCAACTATTCTAGCCATCTGTTGTACTTTACAATACATGGTGTTCATCTCTTTCTGCCCGATATACCCTCATAAGCTTTTACAATCATTATCACAATTATCACACAGATAGAGATACTAATTCAAGGACAATTCTTATGTGACTTTTTGTATATACAAAGAAAAGGATACAAAGCATTGTTGAAAATACTGTTCAGAATAATAGACAACCATGCACAGATCTACTCACCCCAGTCTGTCATGCCGTGGTCAGAGGTGAAGATGAAAGCTGTTTTATCATCATTTCCATAAAAGTCTTCAATCAAGGTTACCATCTCTTTGACTCCTTCATCAACTTTCTTCACATTGTCTTTGTACTCGCTTTTTGGGAATGGATCAGAAACATACTCATTGTAATGATAAGCAGGCAAGAAATGAAAAAAGACAGGAAAGTGCAATAGGTTCCATTTTGCCATACATATTTGGAAAGAAAGCTAGTTATTAATTTTCTGTCTCATGGAGAGATCTGACAATGTCTGAAGATGCGAGTGACCTTCACGTCACATTCATTCGCCTGAGACCATTTCATTTTATTTCATGAACAATGCAGCTAAATCTCCAGAGGCAAAAACACCTCATGCTATAGATCTGGGGGAAAACACATCTCACCGTACAGATGTTCTGCAGTTTTGATGCATGTCTGAAACAGCACTGAAGTGTTTAGGGAATTTTTCCGACAAAAAAAAAGCTAGTCCAGGAGGCCTCCAGAGATATAGAATGCATTGGTTACTGATGATGTTTGCATATTTTATTGAATACGTGTGTTATAAATTGAATACTTTATCTGTCCTCTTGCATGCACTGTAGCTCACTTACTTCCATTTGGACAGGACTAATACGTGCCATTCTTTGGGAATCCTACTGATCTGACACTTTCACAGATAGACATTAAAATTCTTCTGTCTTTCAGCATTAGTAGTAATTTTAGTGACATATCTCAGGGCATCATTAGCAGTTGTAGGCCAAGGCAGTGGCATAACTGGAGAAAAAGCAGAGGTTGCAATTGTAATCATGCCCCCACAGTTAAAGTAGTCCACAGACCCCCCCTACCATTCTCTGTAAATCTTTATTAGTTTACTAAAGAGTGCAATGTGTCACCGTATTGTATCCCGGTACATGAGAAAACAATGCCTAAAGTTTACCCTGTCCTGCCCTAATCCAGCACACAGGGACCATAACTTCCCTTGTGCCATCATAGTCTCGAATGTGCTGCTTTGCTGCACTGGTCCACTAGTGACCCATGAGGATCCTAGAAGATGATGAAGGGGAAGCAAGACACCAATAGGGCAGGATCTATGTGTAGAACCCATGTGGGGCCTCTGTTGGCATAAAAACCTGGTGCTGGAAATGGAGTGGAACCCAAACAGCTTATGATAGCAGCCTAAGGGCATGTCCCCACGGCAAGAGTTTTCGGATGGTTTTTCAGCCGGTTTGCGGTTTTTCAGACCGCCTAAAAAAACCGGCTGAAAATGAGCACAATGGTGCTGTATGGAAAACCCGTGCAGCAGTCCCCACTGCGCGGGTTTTCCGTCCGGTGGTCCGGCCGCAAAACATTGTGCTAGCACAAACTTCTGTCCGGTTTCCGGACAGATCTGTGCAAGCCAATGTGAAGGGGAAGGGATTTTCTCCGCTCATTGCGGAGAAATGCCGTCCCCACCGCGGCCGTGGGGACGGCCGCAAAACAGGACTAATACCGGCCGGCAAACCGACCGGTATTTGTCCTGTGCCGTGAGAACGTGCCCTAAGACTAAGATAGCACCCATAACCCTTTGCATACTGCTGGCCGTTAACAAAAAAATTGTACGATGAGATAAATGTCAGCAAGTCCTGGTGAGATAAGGGCACAGGACTGTGTTCATTAGTGGAAGTGGGGTGGGGAGATTGCAATAAAAGATTGGGAGGGACCTAATCACAAGTTTGTTAGTTGCTGGGTTGGGGTCAGAACTTTCAGTTACGTAGCTAGACCACGGTAATCAAGAAAAAGCTACCTAGAAATAAGTACTTCTAGCTTCTAATTAAAGTATATGGTCTGCTTAGTAAACAATTTCTTAACTTAATATCTAAAATGCAAAACATTTTGTAATGGCCCATTTTTTAAAAATTTATTTTGCAGTGTGGGAGGAAAATAATTCCGCCACTTTTTTCCCACTTTTTACAAATTACATATTATAGTAGAAACAGCTGATTGACTTTTTATCTGGCAGTATGAATGCAATGCCATGTATGTAGAGTTAATTATGTTCTGATGGTACCACTTTGGCGAAAACAAGATTTCTTAACTAAAAAGGGTGAGACAGAAATAAATGTTAATGCCATGTGCTCTGCAGTTTCAATTCAATGTCTACTTTATGTGGCATTATAATTTCAGTGGTACATATATCTTTTTCTTACTTTAAAAAAAAGTCTAGTTTTCCTGAGTGAGTGGTTTTTTTTTTTTAACTTTTTTTTCATTCAACTTTTTTCCCTGTTTCTATGAAGAGAACTGTGATCAACCGAATGCTAATATAATGCTTTAGAAGAGTGAAGAAATCAGGCGACACCTTTTAGAGGCTAACTGAGCATATTTGATGGTGAGCTTTCGAGAGGACTAGCTCTCTTCTTCAGACATGATATAACACCATGTCTGAAGAAGAGAGCTAGTCCTCTTGAAAGCTCACCATCAAATATACTCAGTTAGCCTCTAAAAGATATTGCCTGATTTCTTCACTCTTCTACTACTTTCTATGGCTAACACGGTACAACATTATACTAATATAATGCTTTGACATACTTTTACTTGTATTTAAAAGTCTTATACTATAACTTAATAAGATATCATACGTGGAAGGTGTATTGATATAGATTTGCATTTAGGTTTCCTTAGCTTCCATGTTAGATGTGAAATACATGCATTTTTTTTTCTAGTACTCTAGTTTGTAGATCCATCTATTGTACTTTGTGCAAATACTTCTTTGTAACTATGAAAAAAAGGCTTGGAAATGTTGAATTGCTTTTAGCTTTGCAGAACAATTTTTATTTTAATCATGGGATAGCTAGGCCAACACAAACACAGTCAAAAGAAACATTAAATGCTATGGTTTCATGTATTAAGACATAATAAAAAAAAAAAAAGGCAAATGCAATCTAAGGCCTCGTTCACACGGCTTATTTGGGCACGGATTGGCGCCGTACTCCGCGCCGGATTTGCGCTTCAGTACGGCGCCAATCCGTCGGAGTCATTACGGTAATCCACTGCTCTCATAGAGAACAGTGGATTCCGTCGCTCCTCCCCGCTCGGCGAATCCGCCGCGGGGGGGGGGGGGAAAGTGACATGCACATTATTTACGGCGCGTACGCGCCGTAAACACTGCATTGTCTATGGGGCCGGGAGCGGCGCCCCTGCCGCGCTCCGGCCCCGCCCCTTATTCACGGCGGATTTGTGAGCTCAATACGGCTCACAAATCCGTCGGGAATAAGCCGTGTGAACACGGCCTTAAATTAACAACAGATTCCAATGTAAGAAGTAGGTAAGAAGTTTTTGTGCTGAAAAATTTGTTTGGACAGAAAAGACCAAAGTGGAGAAATTTGGCCATGAAGCCAAGTACCACATTTGGTGAAAACCAAAAGGACAATATTCCAGAAGGCCACTTTCCATGGAAGTAAACGTAGTGAAACTTCCCGTAATGGCTCAAAAGGTGAAAACTGCATGGCCTTCAAAACAAGATTTGAAGGCCATGGTTCGATTGGCCTATGAACTGGTGTGACGGAACTCACAACCCACTGCAAAAAGGTTTTAACCTGCGAGCGGGAGGCTAACGTACACTGAAACAAAACAGAGAGGGCAGAAATTCCTCTCAGGGAGGAAAGGCCAAGCCCCAGCTCCAGGCCTGAATGCAGAAGAGACAGCACCCTTGGAGTAGAGCATTCCAAGGGGTGATATTTCTGGGACAAAGCCCAGGTAAAAAAAAAATGCCTTCCAGTTAGGGTAATAGATCCAGGCGGATTGAGGCTAGCGTGCTCAAATCCTAGTCCGTATAACAGAATTCGACAAACCACGAGATTTTAATATCGCGGTTTCAACAGTCACGCCATCAAACGTAGCCACAGTAAAATGGGGTGGAACAGCGGACCCTGAGAAAGGAGGTTTGGCCGTAAAGGAAGTGGCAAATAAGTGTCTGCCAACAAGGTGATGAGATCCACGTACCAGAACCTGCGGGGCCAATCTGGGGCATCAAGAATTGCTGGTACCCTCTTGGACTTGAGGCGTTTGAGCACTCAAGGAAGTAGGGGCCAGGGTGAAAAGAGGTAGATCAGAGAAAACTGACTGCAAGGTAGAACCAGCGCGTCTGCTGCAAGAGCCAGCAGATCCTTGGCCCTGGATGCATATTTCGGGACTTGATGATTGAGGGGAGACGCAAACAGATCAACGTCTGGCGTACCTCACTTCTGGAAAAGGGGGTGAACAACCTCTGGTACAAGAGCCCACTCCCGGGGATTGACCATTGCTCGAATAAGATGATCGGAAAACCAGTTTTCCACTTCTGGAATGAAAATCGCCCAGCTCCTGGTGCCTGATGATTTACATAGGCTACTGACGTGTTGTTGTCGGACTGAATCCAAATTGGTTGACACCCGAATGAGATGAGACCAATGCGAAGGCACTAGGAAAATGGCTCTGAGTTCTAGAAAATTGATTTGAAGATTAGATTCCTTGAGGGACCACAGAACCCTTGTCGTCCAGGTGTCAAAGATAGTGCCCCACCTCAATGCACTGGAATCTGTGGTGATGATAAGCTATTGCGGGGACAGAAACGACTGCCCCTGATGTAACGCAGGGGAGACTAGCCACCAGCCAAGGTCGGCTTGGACCTGGGGTATAAGGCAACTCACTCTGTTCAGGGACTTTGGAGACCCATTCCAATGAGACAGGATTGCACGCTGCAGAAGGCGAGAATGAAACTGCGCAAGCGGCACAGCCTCGACAGCAACCACCATCCTGCCAAGAACCCACAGTGTGAAGGGTATATGGGGTGCGTTTCCAAAGCAGAGAAACGCCTGACCACAATTGCTGGATCTTCCCTAGTGGAAGATACACTGACCAGCTGAGTGTCGAGAATCATCCCCAGAAATTCCATCCTTTGCGATGGGATCAGATAGGACTTGGTGAAGTTGACTAACCAACAGAAACACACCAAGGTGTCTAAGGTGATCCTGATGCTGTCCAGGCAGGTACATCGCGATAGAGCCTTCCCTAGAAGGTCATCCAGGTAGGGAATAATGGTCATGCCCCTGATGCGAAGGATCACCATTAGTAATCACCTTTGTGAAGACTCTTGGTGCAGTTGCGAGGTCAAATGGCAGAGCTCTGAACTAAAAATGCCGTGAACCTACTGCGGAATGCGGGAACCACTGGTGGGCCTGGGCAATTGGGACGTGTAGATAAGCATCCTTGATATCTATAGCGGAAAGAAACTCGCTCTGCTCCAGAGAGGCCACCACTGACTGGAGCAACTCCATGCGGAACCCAGGAGCTTGCACATACTTGAGTTCCAACACCGGCATTACTGAGCCGTACTTCTTTGGGACCATAAAAAGGTTTGAATAAAAACCTTGAAAACGCATGGACACGGGGACCGGCATGATTACCTCTTGACGGAGGAGGGCATGGAGTTTCTATCGCCGACCAATACTTGTCTGGAGAGAGCTCCAGTTATAACGAGGAAGAGAGAACTCTATGGCCAAAACTACAACCTGGGACAGTCTGGACACGTCATCCTCTGCTAGTGAGAGAGACCTAGCTCATTCCGGAGCCACCTCAGGCCCTCAGCTGAGGTGGCTCTACAGCGGTCGGCTGAGGAGCTACGCAAAGGGCACAAAGGGCACTGGGCTGGCCATAAGTAAGTTTCTTGTGGCAACGGGCACAGGCGAAATAAGTCGCCACTTCTTTGTAAGGCTGGGATAACCACTGCTGGGAGGACCGTAAGAAAATGGAATTCCTGAGGCCCTCCAACTCCACAGAGAAATGGAAAAAACCCCGACTACCCCCAAAAGGAGGACGTCAGGATACTTATCTATCCAAAGTCTTCAGGCATCGCAGCAACACCCCTTCGGTGCCATGCACCCAGAGGTGAGGCTACCGGAAACTGAAAACAGAGACCACGGAAGCAGCAGGTGGGAACGGGTGAGTGGCCCAAAGAAAGATCAGCTAGCTAAAGAACTGGCTGGTTTCCTGACGCCCTCAGGGGGGGGGGGGGCCGCAACAGCACAGTGAAAATACGCACGGACGACCCCCCCTCCAATAGGCGAGAGCCAGGCACTTGATTATCTAATCAGTAGGTGAAAGCCAGATGCTCAATCACCACTTGCAAACAAACAGAAAACAACAAAACTCCACAGAGCTGTGAAACGTCTGCCTCCTTCGGACACTAGGCTGAAAACTCATAAGTCTGGCGTCAGCAGGAGGGATATAGTCCATCTGGGTGGGCCCAACACGTTTGATCCGCCTAGTGTCCGCCTGCTAGGGCAAGGACCTATGCCCAAGGTGCTGTGTCCCCCAATGATATTGGCAAGAAAAAATATATATATCAATGGCAGTTCTTCCAGTAATAGTGTCAAAAGAAATCTAAGTACGGTGTTGGGTACATTGGCCTGTAAATAATTTTAGGAGAATAGGAGGCTCGGGCAGATAGAAAGCAAGCTGCGACATAAATACATTTTCAAAGAAAGCATTATACGGTTGTAATGAATATGAAGTGCTAAGGTTATTGAATATTAACTACATTTGTAAATTGTATTGTACAATTGATAAAGTGTGTTAGTAGTGATATTTTGTTTTTTCTAAATTATAAACCAGAACACATGTGCAATCTTGTATTGCCCATGCAAGGCACATACCGTGAACCAGGTCTGTGAGCGTGCCCATTAGTATCCAGTCCAAGGAGATGAAGGAAAAAAACAACTTTGTCTTGACTGAGCTTATGTAACAGTGTTTGGTTGCTGCGGGAGGTTCTGAAAAAGAGCTAAAAAGAGAACACTTTGCTTGAATATCTGCATTTTACTTAGGTACTAGGTATGGTAATATAGAGTTATAGAAGACCTATAAATTTTGTGACTTTTCTAAAACATGTATAATTGACAAATCAGATTATTTCCCTCTGTCTTTTTTTTTACCAGCAGGAAGACCACATCTGGTGAGATTTTTTTCTTCTCTGGGAGATACGAGAAGAGACTGTAAGGCCTCGTTCACACGACGGATTAGGCCGCGGGTTTCGCCACGGCTCTCGTGGTCAAGTCCTCCTCGGGCCACGCCGCAAACTCGCGTCTCCCGCCGCGGGTTTGCGGGCGGGCGGTGGCCGTGGTCTCGGGGTGGGAGGGGCGTGGTTTGGGGCATGGCTTGCGCCGAGGGTTTGCCCCCATGCAAATTAATAGCAGGGGGTAAGCCGCGGCGTGTGAATATTAACGCGGTTTCCCATAGGAAACCATGTTAATAATCTCGGCGCGATTTGGCCGCGGAAACCGCGTCGGAACCCGCGGCCATAACCGCGGCCAAATCCGTCGTGTGAACGAGGCCTTAATCTGACTGGTAAGTGGAGCTGGCCAGGATACTGGGTAAACAGATAAATTTACTGCTGCACAGTTAAATGATAGACAGCACTCCTTTTTTCGTTAAAATAACAGACACCAACAACGCCCACCACATATTGTCCACAACAGAGTCCGTCGTCGTGTTTCTGTCATGGTGACCGTCATTTTAATGGAAAAATTAGCTCCACATGCTGCATATGTAAAGTATCCAATATGTAAAATGCAACTTAGTTGCCTATACACAATAAATAGTGGTGGCATAAATGCAATAATTATACATACATATGCAACAAGCAATAGGAAATTTCTTTGTGGTGCTCTAGGCCACAACCTGGTTGAGAGTAGGGACAAATCCAACTCCACTCTGAATCTTGAGCTAGTTGAGCTGATTAAGGCTTTGTCTACACAGCACACAAAAGCCGCCATTTTTTCAGCATTTTTCGTTTTCTAAAAACGCTGAAAAAACTACTGAAAAGAGATCCCATAGACTAATAGTAAAAAAAAAAAAACAAGCAGAAAAAAAACGTTCTGTGGAGACTACAGAATGTTTTTTTCTGCTCGTTTTTTTTTTTTTAAACATGTTGCAAAAAATAACAAAGTAGGGCAGAAAATTTACTATTGGAGTCTATGTAAAGTGCCAGACGTATTTTGGTGTGTTTTTTGCAGAAATAAACAGCAAATCTAATGCTGTCCATATCTGCAAAAAAGGCATCTAAAATTGCGCCAATAAAACGACTTTTTTCAGCAGCTTTTGACAGGCAGTGGACAAAAAAACTCAATTTTATGAACATTTTTAGGATTTGGTTCTCAGTGAGTTTTTTATCCAATGCTGTGCAGAACTAGCCTAAGGGTCATTTGAAGTCACTCTTTCAGAATGGTGTTGGCGGTTTAGCTTGGGAATGACAGGCACCACTGGCCTGCAGGAGCCAGGATCACCAGTATGAACTTTGTTGTTTAAAGGTTCAAACCATGATGAGAAAGACACAATGATGTTTAGTTAGAGGCTATCACAAGGCATTATGGGAAAGGAGCTGGGAAGCTCACTGCGCCCACTATTGGTTGTAACAAATCCTCAATTTACTTCTGATTCACTGAATCGTTGAGAAGCAAAAAGGAATATTAGTCAAGCCAATATCGCTCATCTACATACGACCGTTTCGGGGTTTTGCCCCTCATCAGTGTATAGCAGAGCGATACTGGCTTGACTGGGTGGGAGGCAATGAGTGGCTGAGAGAAGGGGAACATCTCTCCTTATGGAGAGCACCAGTTAAGGTGTGTAGTGTTTTGATTGCCTTAGTGGGCTAAAAGGCAATCAAAACACTAAACACCTTAACTGGTGCTCTCCATAAGGAGAGATGTTCCCCTTCTCTTAGTTAGAGGCTAGACAGCCTAGTGGTTGATTAAGTAATATTGTGCACTGACTAGTCATTGTATAAGGAATAAAGCTGGCTAAAGTGACTAACTAATAACGACAGTGCTGTAGTGGCATGCTTTAATGTGCCAAAGTCCATCTACTACAGAGGATGGCAATTCTGAGAGCTAATGGACCCCGAGATACAGTGGAAATGAATCCGTTGGTTGGTAGTTTGGGATATGTAGGAGACTTAACGGTTTCAGAGGCTGAGAAAATAGCAATATCTAGGCTTTTATTTATGGCAAGGAAGTTAATAGCGTCAAAATGGCTGGGTGCAGAACCTCAGTCAGCACAGGAGTTTGTTAATAAAGTGAACTGGCTGATTGCTCTGGAGAGAGGGGTGTATTATAAGAGAGGAGCCAAACTTAAGTATAATAAAATATGGGCTAAATGGCTGGATACTTCTGGTCTTGCTGCACCGAACTTAGTTAGGCAGAGGGTGTTGGGGATCTCGGTGTAGAGGTTCATGGGACTGTGTCTATGGCAGTTGTGTGGATGGAGGCCGTCCGACAGCCAGGTACAATTTTTATTGTGATAAGAACTGACTGTTATTAATATTGCATTGCTATGTGATTGTAATGGATGTTTACTGCTCTGAATCTGGAGATGGATTTGGGAGGTGGGCTGGGTTGTGGTTTGGGGATAAAAGTTGAAATTTGGTCTTACAATGAATTAGATTGTATTCTGTATGTACTACTTTATATCTGACCAATAAAAATTTTATGGTTAATGGACACCGAGATGTCACAATATATATAATAATTATTACACATCAATATTCCCATATTGCATCTTGACAGGCCTTTAGGTGAATAACACTTCAATTTTTACCACGTGTTATCAACAACCATACTTTAGATTTATTATGCAAATTGTACCACAAAAATTGAGCATCTGTACTGACCTTCACATGGTCAAAAACCCACGTGTCTAGTTTGGTTGCATCTTCAGATGCGAAGTCTTCACTTTCTGCCAAGTAACAGTGTGTGAATACATGGTCACCACTGGCACCTGGGAAGAAATTTACAATTACAAATTAGAGCTAAAACTTTTTTATATCAATGTAGCTTTTTTAAGAGCTTGATATTTGCAGGACATGTTGCAAGGCACCACAACCTTCTGTTTGACGATGCCCCACAATGCTCAACGGGTTTAGGACTGGAGACATGCTTATTCAGTCCAGCACCATTACCCTCATTTTCTTTAGCAAGGCAGTGGTTGTCTTGGAGGTGTGTTTGGGGTTGTCATCCTGTTGGAGTAATGACCTGCGGCCCAGTTTAGGAGGGAGGAAACTAGGCTCTGCTTCAGTATGTCACAGCACATGTTGGCATTCAATGAACTGTAGCTCCCCACAGCCAGAAGCACTCATGCAACCCCAATCCACGACACTCCCATTACTATGCTTGACTGTAGACAAGACACTCTTGTCTTTAAATTCCTCACCTAGCTGCCACCACACACGCTTGACACTGTCGGAACCAAACAAATTTATCTTGGTCTCATCAGACCACAAGACATGGTTCTAGTAATCCATGTCCTTAGTCTGCTTGTCTTCAGCAAACTGTTTGTGGGCTTTCTTGTGCATCATCTTTAAAAGAGGCTTCCTTCTGGGACGACAGCCATGCAGACCAATTTGATGCAGTGTGCAGTGTATGGTCTGAGCACTGACATGCTGGCCACCCACCTCTTTAACCTCTGCACCAATACTGGCAGCACTCATATGTTTATTTTGAAATAGAACATTTCTCGATATGACGCTAAGAATGTGCACTCAACTTCTTTGGAAGACCATGGCGAGACCTGTTCTGTGTGGAATCTGTCTTGTTAAACCGCTGTATGGTCTTGGCCAGGGCTGTGGAGCCGAATTCGGCATCTATTTTGTAGGAGTCGGAGTTGTTATAAAATGGACCGACTCTGTCTCCCAAAATATATAATAAGTTGGTCCAGTTAGTTCGATGCAGTGCCAAGAGCAAGAGAAATTGGGTCTCGACAGTGCTACTGCTCCAATATCTTCAGGCTTATCACATGAGGAGGGTAACTGATAACATGGAGCAGGCAAAGCGCTGCCACAGGGGAAAAGTTTCTGCTCCCATAGCAAACAGAGTGAGCAGATTTTCTGCAAAATTTCTCACTTGCTTTCAAAGAAGTAGAAGAAGTTCAACCTTTCATCAGAACTGACTGTGCATGAGGCAATTCCTTTACACCCTGAGATAGTTAGAGATGTTGCCTCTGTGGTCACCGCTTTACCCCCAACCCAAGTTAGTGTAGAGAGGCCATTCTCTAGCCTAGAAATAATTAGCTCAGATATGAGGTCATCTATGCAGGATCTGATGGAGACAGTACTATGAATAAACGCCTTAACACCAAAAATGTTATTCAGGACATTTTTGTTGAAAACGGTTTCTTCCCACTTCCTGCAGTGTTTTGTATACAGTATTTACAAAGTCGTATCATACAGTATTTTAAAGTTGTATCCAATAAATATATTTTACACCGACAAGCAAAAAGTATAACAATGTTTTGAACTTGTGACTTTCAGGCTCCATATCTCACCATCCAATATAGCTTTAAAGGGTTGTCTCACTACATTGATTCATCTTACCTCAGTCCTGTTTTCTTGGTTTCATTTTGAATTCAGGGGCGTGTTTACTGGCTTCTATTAGGCTGCAGTAGAAGCCAGGACTGTAGCTATAGCAACCAGTGCTGGCAGCCTATCAGGATAGATCAAACAGGTCTGTAGCTATAGCGACCTGAGGAGCTGATGCCCCTTATACAAGAGGGAATATCTCAGAATAGGTAGGACACTGTTAATGGACATATATTCCAAAGTGACTTGTTTTTGCAAGATCTTATAATATAATATAAAAAACAATCCTTGTAGTGAGACAACCCCTTTAAACGTGTGACTACCATTCTTTTATAGACAATCATCTTGGCTATCTCATATATAACTTTGACCAGCAACTATTTAGCATATGCTTAGGTTTGCAGATTCTTGCATTGTTACTGTTTTGCTCCTGGTGGTGGGACAATCTTTTTCTTCTTGTATACTACAAATTACAACCTGTTCTCACATTCCCTAATAGCTCAGTGTGGTATTATGCTGATTCCCAAGCAAAAGGTCACTGGTTCGAGCAGCCATGAAGAAGATTTCTCAAGAAAAGAGAAACGGCATCATCCAGCTCATTGATAGCGATCTCTCAGCCAAGAAAATTGCCAAACTGCATCATGACAGCTGGAAGAACATGAAATTAAGTCCGTCTATTCATTCCAAAGCCAAGAGGTGACGTCCAGGCAAAATATTAGAGTCAACCAGTCGGCTTATCACAAGCTTTATCAGTTCTAACGCGACAGATATGGCAGTGGAGGAGGCTCATAGGCTTCATAAGAGTGAGATCACAGACGTCCATGTAAGCACTGGGCAACATGTATTACACAGGTCTGGAATGATGGCCTGAAAAAAGGTGAAGAAGCCTCGACTTCAATCTCATTTTAAGAAATGTCGGCACAGAGTTTACAAAAAAGTATGAAAAATGGAAGATTGGAAACGGATGATTTGGAGCGAGGAGATGAAAATCAATTAGACCGAGCTCTGAGGGGTGCAAATAGGTTTGGAAGAATGAGGCTAACGGATCAAGAAATTTAAAAACTTGTCAAGTTCGGTGGAGGAATCCTAATGATATTGGGTTGTTGGATACTTGACCAGGATCAATGTTGATTTCAATGCTGAGCTATATGCCAGTATCCTACAACATGAGTTACTTCATATACTTGAGTACTATGGGTATGTAAAGGACGACATAGTAGTCCAGTAGAACAATGACCCAAAGCATATGTTAAGGTTGGAGAAGGAATGCTTCAATGCTTCAATGAAGTAGAGTTGCTGTACTGGCCTCCACAGTCCCCAGACCTCAACCCAACCGTTCATACTCAAGTCTAGTATGCACCAACATTGGAAATGTGCAGAAGACAACTGGGATCAGATTTTGGTCAAGACCTGCTTCAATCTAATCTAGAGCATGCCCAGAAGGACTCAGGCAGTATTGAAAGCCAAAAGGTGGATTTACCAAATACTAACAAACTAATAAAATTTACATTTTTTTTTTTTGGAGAAAAACTTTTAATAATGCATTTACTGACAAAAATTTGCAGAACTGACGTTGCAATACTTGCAAGTCACATTTTGTATGGATATGAAAGATGTTGTCTATAAAAATGATGCTTTTAAAAAAGCTGACCGTGGAGATAAGATAGGGGCCCTTTGAATGTCAAAAGTTAAAAAATTTTTTTACCTTTTGTTGTCGTGTTGTTTCCCAAAATTATTGGATCAAAAGGTGTTTAAAAAAAAGCCTGATGTTCCCCTTTCCTACTTTTTTTTCCCTTTACCCATGTTGAGGGAGGTCAGGAGTCAGAGGGGGGGTTTTGGTTTTTTTTTGCCGTTTCCACAGCTTGGTTTGGCCCTATGCTACAGCTTGTTTTAGGGTGTTGGTAGTTTCTTAAAAGCAGGCCTTTTTTTTTTATGTAAGCAAAAATTATTTTTTTTCAAAAACCCTCAGAAAGTTCTTTGCCTTGTCTGCCATGTTAAAAATTTAAATCCCCCAGCTGGAAAAAATGTGAAAGCGAAAAAACCAAATTTAAAACACCTTTTTTCCCCTTCACACCTGAAACCTTGTAACACTAATGAGTCAATGAACGTGGGGGGGGAAATGGAAATTGGGAAAACAAATTGTTCATTTTCACTTAGGGGTGTACTCACTTTGGTTGGCTGCGGTTTAGACACGGATGGCTTTGTTGAGTTATTTTCAGTGCACAATAAATTTCATGTTATAAAGCTGTCTCTGATACTTTTTCAGTATCAAAGTGTCAGTCTTAGTGTTTTTTTCCCCTGAAAAATTATAATACAATATTTTCATAAATGTGAGAAGTGTTTCTTTTGAATATATAGCTTTTTGGAAGGCGGGTGAAGAAAAAATGGGCATTTAGTAGTGTTTTTTATTTTTAACAGCGCTCACCGTGCAGTATACATGACAAGTTAGTTTTACTCTGTGAGTCCATATAATTACAGCATAATATAATGTTTTTATGTCAAAGCACTGTATAAAAAAAAGGGTTTTAATTTTGTAAAACAATATTTACGCTTTGCTATTTTCTAATAGCCATAACTATTTTATTTTTCTGTATACGGAGCTGTGTAAGGACTTTTGTTTTTGTGGGATGAACCGATGTTTTAATTGGTACAACTCTGGCATTTATATGAGTTTTTGATCGCTTTTTATTCCATTTTATGTGCTGCAGGATGAATGAAAATCGCAAACGTGCGGGTTAATTAATGTGAAATATTTAAAGGGCAGGTCATTACACACGCGGGGATACCAAATATATGTGCCTTATTTGACTGGTGAGCCATAAAAAGTGTATTTTGATATGACCGAAGAACAAGCCAAGGACTTAAAGGGGTTGTCTCGCCTCAGTGTTTCATAGATGCATCCTGTCACTTCCTGGTCAGACTGTCTGTAATTAGTATATGAGCTCCATACATTCACTCAGTGTATTCAACTCTGTGGTTGCAGTCTGCTAATGAGTTTAGATTATCTTTAGAAGCGTCTCTGAAACTGCTAGCAGGAGATTTATCTAAAGTAAACAGCAGTAATTAGTGTCTTTTGTCTGAAAGTTCAGATAACACACACACTCTCACTCTGGCTGCAACGACCTGTGCGATGATGTCACTCCCTGCTATCACATAGAACAAACAGCAGGGGGAGAAAAGAGTACACAGGTTGGTTACTGGGGGGACCAAATAGAGCCAGGAAGGCGATAAAATCATTTGTAGCTCCTTAACAAAAAAAGATGAACAAAACAATGTATTTGGAAAATGTCTTCATTTAATGTTCCCTACATTTTTAAAGCTATTCTTTGTAGCGAGACAACCCCTTTAATGCTGAAATTATGGCCTAGTTGGGTGTCACCTTATTGGTGTGGACTCGCAGAGTCCATGACCAGTGGTTTGAGAAACAGAAGCGGCCCCACTTCCAGATATTGGACCTACTACACTTTGTGCGCAAGTGGCTACAACCAAAGATATTGAGTTCGGCGGCCATTTTTGACCGAATCGTCATGGATCCCTACACATGTAAACTTGCTCAAGACATTCACCGCTGTGTTGTCCAGGGAGACCCCAAAACGATGGATCTGCTGGTTTATCTAATGAAGCAGTTTACGACTACGGACACCTATCTAGGGCCAGAAGTAAACCATAGCAGTTTGTGAGGTGCTCCAAAGATCCCTTTAAGATGTCAAGCACCAAGGCCACTCTGCAGTTGACCAGGAGAGTCGTGCAAGCAGACCAAGTTGGAGTGGTCCTACCCAGGGAGAGGTTTGTCTGCCCCCCCCCCCCCCCAAAAAAAAAAAAAAAGTACCCGTATCCCTTAATGTCCCACTTGACAGCAGAAAGGTCATGTACATGCAATAGGGTGTGGTGCCACCCATCGCATCTCCATGTTCACCCATCCTGCCTGCAGTGCTACATCCCTGCAGAAACAAGGCCCACAGAAGTGCCAACTCTGGGTAAATGGGGTCAGGATTGTAGCCCTGTTGGACTCTGGCAGCCTGGTGAGTCTCTTAAGAGCTCCTTCATGTTCTGGTAACCCCAGAAAAGCAGGTGGGAGTTGTGTGCATTCATGGGGACAGCCTACTGTGAAGTTAATGTGATTGTTGGGGGTAACCAGGGGTCCTTTGCCTCTGCGGAACCCAAAATGGTAATGGCATTGCCCAGGGGGAATAATGGAGACACTGTCTATGTGTGGTAGAGGGCAGACCAGGAATGGGATGGCCCTCCTGCTAGATAGGATTGCCCTGCTAATATATGTAAAAGGGGCTAGTATCAAGTGTGTGAATGAGCCTGCTATTAGCCTTCCCTCAATGGATGAACCTGTTAGGGTGCAAGCTGCAGGAGTGATACTGACGGAAGCTCCCGGTCTCCCTAAACAGCTTTTACCAGAGAGGCTGCAGTATCCTCCTATTTGTACTGCAGAAAGTCTGCTGCTATACAGACAAGGGAGAGCTGTGCTACAGATTCTGGTGAAGCCAATGTGGTTGAAAGTAGCAACCAGGTATGTACTGGTCTAAGTGAGATGCATGTGTTTATGTCTGGATCCTCAGATGATATACAAGTCCCCAGTAATAAGGCAAAGGTAACCAGAAGGGCTTTCCTAGATGTAGTGGTTGTCAGCAGTAACCCTGGGTTAACTAGTATACATTTTGAGTGTGTGAATGAGGCAATGGTGGCTAAAAGTGTGGTAGGTGGTATGATCCGTGAAATAGATCAATACTCTACTCTAGGTCCAGAGACAGCGGAGTCTCATAATCAAGGCAAGTTCTAAAACCGTAATTCTGGGGAATCAAAGTGGCTATGACGTATCTAGTACCCATTGTGAGGTAATTAATTGTTATGAGCTGATGTCTGAGCCGAGAGTGGACCATTTAGTCAAAGCCTCTGGCGATATAAGGGAGAGGTGGCCCACTGCATATAGTATAGTAACTTGGATGCTACCTGTCATGGAAAACAGATGGTTACAGATAGCAGAAAGAAACATGTAAAAATTTGGCATGCCAAAAAAGGTGTGGGATAAAAAAAACTCCCCTAATGAGTGTGTAGTTCCTGCCCAGGGAAACAGAGAGCAGCCTGAGTTATGTGAGGCAGTCCCCCAAAGTAAGAGTTTGGACCCTGGAGGAATGTTGGTGCGGGGTGAAAAAAACCTACAGCCTTTGTCAAAGTGGGGGGAATATGTGGCATGTCTCTGCCAGTAGGTGGAGTACAGCAGGTCACCTGCTAGGTACGTGCCACCAAAGGCCTGGTATTGGTGGGGGAAGCCAGCAATTGTGGGTCAGTAACTGTAGGTTGCTGACACTTGTACTTAGTTTGGCTTCTGTTTAGCTATTATGGGCTGGCTTTCCCTTTAACGGCTGTAGTGTTGGGTGGAAAAAGCCTGGTGCGACATCAAGACAAGGGGGCATGGTTGCTACCTGGAGTTGGTAGCAGCAGAGCTGAGGAGACGTCTCTGGGCCCCCAGGCTTGTACAGAAAGAATACTGTGGTTGTGGCGCTGGGTATTCGGCTCTGTCCACAGTTAGAGAGGGCTCTTTAAATCTGTTTAGTTAGTGGACAGACGGGCGAGGAATTACTTTTGGTGGTGTGGTGTTCTGTTTGTTTTGTACTGTATCCTGTGACTGAGGAAAAAAGCTGGCTGAAGTTGTGTGTTGGAGTGACCAGTGTGCCATAACTGTCTTAGAATAGGATGGCGATCCCGCTAAAGTAAACTTAAGACCCCTGGGACGGTCCAAGATGGCATCCTAGTGCAAGTGAGTGCTTACAATATCTTACACTACAGCCACCACCCAATGCTGAAGGCACACAACAGATCCAAAGCTTTAATAGTTAAGTGTACTAATTTTAAAATATTACATGCATTCCTCTGTATCCAAATACAAGGCTGCTTTCATAACAGTATATTAGCTTATGGCAGCTGATGACCAATTATATAACACCTTTCACAATCTTTGACTCCTCAGTCTAAGACTTCAGAAGCCAAATGATGTTTTATGGGCGGACAGAATACAGTTTTGACACACTAGACAGTGAATTATACAAGCACAACTTTTGTCGCTGACTAAGGGGTTTACAGAAAACAAAGTGTTTTACATCTTGGCTACCTGCACATACCATGTGAGAGAGTTTTGGAGTAAATAACAGTGTCATACAGTGAAGTCAATTATAACACAGTATGCATTACATGCTCCCTCTAGAAGTGACTGCAGATACTCAGAATGCTGAACAAATTGGGGCAGATTTACTATGGCAATTTCATCAAAATTAGGTTGCAACTTGCACCGAAAAACTGGTATAACTGGCATGTATAGTTTGCACCACAGTTCATGTGTTTTAAACACTTCTCAGACAAAATTCTGTGTTTTCTCAGACAAGGTAGTGGCTTACTGCGCAACATCATGCTTAAAAAAGTGGCCAAATTCTGCCGCTATTATTGATGTAAATTATACTCTCTAATAGGTGGCATAAAGTCAGACAATGTTTAAAAAAAGTGGTATAAGAAGGAAATTAAGATAATTTTAAATTACTATCTGAAGCTTTAAAAATTCGAGTCTATAGCTTCTTTAAAAAAATAAAATATATAGTCTAAAATTTCCCTCATCTCCCGATATAGCCTAAAACCTCTTACCTTTGGCAAACATGGGTAAGATATCTGGGCTACCCCAGCTCCAAGTGTAAGTACTCTCATTAAAGACAGAATCAAATTCAACTGGATTTTCCTTCCAGCCTAGGGATATAAAAAAAATTGTGACAATTAAACATCACAGTAATTCAAGTAGAATGTAATAAACTTCAATAGATGATTCCAATTTGTGGTGTGATGTTATATCCCAATATAGGAACCTCCCAATCTTTCGACACATTTTTGGAAGTGACAGGCATAATTGAGGATAGTGATCTCTAAACAAATCTTCTTAGGGCATGTCTCCACGGCACGGGTTTGCGGGTGGTTTTTCAGACGGTTTGCGGTTTTGCAGACCGCCTGAAAAACCGGACTGGCTCCTATGGAAAACCCGTGCAGCAGTCCCCACTGCACGGATTTTCCGCCCGCGGGCTGCCTGAATGATGTTAAACATGCACATTTTTCTGTCCGGTTTTCGCGGAGAAAAGCCGTCTCCTCCGCGGCCGTGTGCACGACACACAAACCGGACAAATACCGGTCGGATAAACCGACCGGTATTTGTCCCTTGCTGTGGGGACGCAGCCTAAGGCTATGTTCACACGGCTTATTCTGGGACGTACACGCCGCAGTACATTGTGTCTTTCGGGAGCTCGCACAATACGTGGCGCAAATACATGGGGAAATGCGCGCCGAAATTACCCCGTGTGAACATAGCCTTAGGCTATGTTCACACGGCTTAAAATGGGACGTATTTCAGCCCATAATTCGCGCAGTATAGCGCAAATTACAGGCCCGAAATAAAGTCCAGTCATTATAATAATCCACAGTTCTCATAGAAACTAGGAATTATTTTCTCCTCTCCCTGCTCGCACAATTTCGGCGGGGCGGGGAGATAAGTGACATGTCAATTATTCATGGCGTATATGCGCCGAGAATAATGCATGTCTATGGGGCCGGCGAGCTGTCGGCCCCCCCGTCCCGCCCACACGGCATAATTGCGGGGCGAAATACGTTCCGCAATTAAGCCGTGTGAACATGGCCTTAGACTTTTTACAAATAGAGATTGTAGGACTTTAAAAGTGTAGCTGCCACTTGACACTAAAGTTTGAGCTGAACTATTCGAAGACTTCTAAAATAAGAATTTTGAAAAACTTAGCTTAGTTACTTCATGCTCCCATAGCCTTCACAATGTAAATGTTAGGGATTATTACGGTCTACAATTATTTCTGTACTTGCATTGCCTACATAATTCATCATTCCATTTTCCCACACTGACATATTTTTATTTTTGGAAAGGTCACAGGTTTCAAATGTAGAGGCTTCATGGCTATTATTTAAAACTAAATAAATCAAGACCTTTATTGTTACTTCATCACAAGCCTGTTATCGCAAAAAAGCAGGCCCGGTGAATAAAATAGTCTGAACTTTTGATTTGTATTTTATAAAAACACCTTAAGTGTGCCGGTGTGTGAAGAAGCATGTACTTTACTAAATAATAAGGTAAATATTATACTTTGGGAGGTACGGTGACCAGTTAATATGGAACGATAATCTCAGATTGCTTGCTTTAGTTCAGTTCATCACTCTATTTTTTGTGTATTAATTTTTGCTTTTCCTGTGCTGTTTGTAGCCTCCCCTCTCTGCTCGATTTCAGCATTTCCTCTTTAAAAGTGGTTTTCTTTGCCCTGTAAAAGTCCCAGGATCCTTTGTTGTGCTTCATCTACCTTTCACCCTCACAACCTCAACCTCAGTGCACATTCCGTGTTGCCTCCCTAATGTTGAAAGCTTTGGGAGACAAGACCCAAGGGGATATAGCCTCAAAGGCTGCCCAGGAAAAGCTAAATGCATTTGGTCACCTGATCTCTTGGGCTTATCACAGAGTTGTTGCAGAAATGCAAGAAGCTCAAATACATTTAATTAAATTACATTACAAAAGTGCCTTCCTTTGGGAAATATATTATTTAATTTTAATTTTCCCTTGGACAAAACCCCTTTAAGGGATTTTTTACAAAAAATTGTAAAATTTTTGGTCAAATCCCGGGTTAAAAACCCCAGGCAACTTTATTCATTATTTTCATTTGAAAACCCATGCACACTTTGAATCATACAGATTTTTCTGCCCTACTAGAAATCCCTTTATTGTGGTGGGGGGGGGGGGGGAGCCGTCACTTCTTTGATACAGATACTGTATCTCACAAAAGTGAGTGCACCCTTCACATTTCCTAGGTATTGTATTATATATTTTCATAGGATAATACTGAAGATATGACACTTTGATATGATTGTAAAGTAGACAGTGCACAGCTTGTATAACAGTGTAAATATGGTGTGCCCTCAAAATAACTCAACAAACAAGTATCAATGTCTAAACCACTGGCAACAAAAGTGAGTACACCCCTAAGTGAAAATGTACAAATTGTCCCAAAGTGTCAACGTTTTGTTTGACCACCATTATTTTCTAGTACTGCCTTAGCTCTCTTGGAAATGGAATTCACTAGAGCTTCACAGGTTGCAGCCACTGGAATTCTCTTCCACTCCTCCATGACAACATCACAGAGCTGGTAGATTTTAGAGACCTTAAGCTCACCCACTTTCCATTTGAGGATGCCCCATAGATGTTCAATAGGGTTTAGGTCTGGAGACATGCTTGGCCAGTTCAGCACCGTTATCCTCATTTTCTTTATCAAGGCAGTGATCGTCTTGGAGGTGTGTTTGGGATCATGATCATGTTGGAATGCTGCCCTGCGATCCACAAGGGAGGGGATCATGCTCTGCTTCAGTATGTCACACTAAATGTTGGCATTCAAGGTTCCCTCATTTAACTGTAGCTTCCCACAGCCAGCAGCGCTCATGCAGTCCCAAACCATGACACTCCCAACACCATGCTTGACTGTAGACAAAACACACTTGTCTTTGTACTCCTCACCTGGTTGCCCCCACATTCACTTGACACCATCTGAAACAAATACGGTATATACTCTAGTATAAGCCAAGTTTTTCAGCCCAAAAAATGAGCTGAAAAAGCCGTCCTCGGCTTATACTCGATCACTGTTGACGCTCGGCGCTGCCACGGCCCGGGCGCCGGCAGGGATACTTCAGATGTATGCAACTCCTGGGAGTGCTTACAGCTTATTCTCTGGTCACCCGTTGGCGTCCAGGTGCTGCCATAGCCCGGACACCGATGGGGATTGCTTCAGCTGTATGCGACTCCTGGGAATGCATACAGCTGAAGATACTATTGCGGAACAGAAAGCGAGCGCTCCCTGCTCCGCAATAGAACTCCGAAATGCTGGAAGCAGACCTATAGCCTTCCGGAGTGTCCAGCACAGGCGACGCGAGTGTCATCACGCTGTCTGCGCAGCCTGTTGACATCATGCCATCTGTGCCAGAAGACGAAGCGGCGGGGAAAGGTGAGTACTGAGTGTTTTTTATTTTTTTTTAACAAGCCCTGCCTGTAATTGACTATAACTGCCTATACCTGCCTATAACTGCCTATACCTGCTATGGAGGACATATACCTGCCTATGAGGGGACATATACCTGCCTATAACTGCTATGGGGGGACATATACCTGCCTGTAACTACCTATGAGGGGACATATACCTGCCTTTAACTGCTATGGGGGGGGACATATACCTGCCTATGGGGGACATATACCTGCCTACGGGTGGACATATACCTGCCTATAATTGCCTATACCTGCCTATGGGGGACACTAAACTGCCTATACCTGAATATGTAATTTTATTGGTATCCATTTTTATTTTTGAAATTTACCAGTAGCCGCTGCATTTTCCACCCTATGCTTATACTCGAGTCAATAAGTTTTCCCAGTTTATTGTGGCAGAAGTAGGTGCCTCAGCTTATATTCGGGTCGGTTTATACGATAAGTTTATCTTGGTCTCATCAGACCACAGGACATGGTTCTAGTAATTCATATCCTTAGGCTATCTTCACACGATGTATTGTGGTGTGTACAGTACTAATGCGCACGTACTCCCACGGCACGGGGGGGCAGCCCGTCGGTCCCATTGACCTTCATTACTCGCGGCGTGTATTCGCCACAAGTAACCGACATGTTACTTATCTCCCTGCGCGTACAATACTATCGTATTGTACGCGCGGGGGGACGAGGCGTAATCCATAGCTCTCTATGAGAACTATGGATCACCGTAATTTCGCCGCGCATCTCGCCCGTATTAAGAGCGCAAATATGCGCCGAAATAGACGCCGAAATGACCCCGTGTGAACATATCCTTAGTCTGCTTTACAGTCATATGAAAAAGTTTGGGCACCCCTATTAATCTGAATCATTTTTAGTTCTAAATATTTGGGTGTTTGAAAACAGCCATTTCAATTTGATATATCTAATAACAGATGGACACAGTAATATTTCCGGATTGAAATGAGGTTTATTGTACTAACACAAAATGTGCAATATTAGTTATTAGATATATCAAATTGAATGATTTAGATTAATAGGGGTGCCCAAACTTTTTCATATGACTGTATGTGCTTCCTTTAGAAGAGGATTCCTTCTGGGATAACAGCCATGTTGACAAATTTGATGCAGTGTAAGGTGTATGGTCTGAATACTGACAGGCTAACCCCTCACCACTGTAACCTCAGCACTCATCTCTTGATATGATGTTGAGCACATGCACTCAACTTCTTGGTCTACCATGACAAGACCTGTTCCGAGTAGAACCTGTCTTGTTAAACCGCTGGGCTTTGCCACCATGTTGCAGCTCGGTTTCAGTGTGCTGGCAATCTTCTAATTGTCTAGACCATCTTTATGTAGAGCAACTATTCTTTTTTTTCAGATCCTCAAATAGTTCTTTGCCATGAAGTGGCATGTTGGACTTCCATTGACCAATATTAGACAGCGTGAGAGTGATAATATCAAATTTAACACACCTGCTCCCCATTCATATCTGAGACTTTGTAACATCAACAAGTCACATGACACCATGGAGGGAAAATTGGATACAATTTGTACATTTTTACTTAGGGGTGTACCCACTTTTGTTGCCAGCGGTTTAGACATGGATGGCTATGTGTTGCAAGCATACCATATTTACCCCACTATACAAGCTGTACACAGACTATTTTAACTTGGGTCAGTGTCATATCTTCAGTGTTGACCTATGAAAAGATGTAATACAATATTTACGAAAATCTGAGGGGTGTACTCACTTTTGTGAGATAAAGTATATGTTGGATTTTACATTGGGCATTCTAAAGGTGGTTTAGTCTCATTGAACTGGAGCTAATCTGTATCTAAAACTGTGGCATTCACAATCCACAAATACAAAGTGAAAGACTGCAGAATCTGCAACAAATTCTGAAACAAAAAACAGGATACAATTTATGCTCAGAGGGACATATGATGGGCACTACCTCAAAAATAAAATGCCTAAGAGATATGAAAGCAACCACAATTTCATTTTCACATTAAGGCTATGTTCACACGGCTTATTTCGGGGGTATTTACAAACGTATTTACGTCCGCAAATACGTCCCGAAATACGTTTCAAATACGTGTCACAAAGTGTGGCGCGTATTTCGCGTCGTAAATACATTCCCCATTCTTTATTATGGGGGATTTACGTTGCAAAATACGCCTCAATAAGTGACAGGGGACTTAATTTTACGGACGTATTTACGCCTGCAAATACGTCACGGAAATACGCCTCGTGTGAATGACGAGGCGTATTTTACATTGGAATCAATGCTAATCTAATTGTTCATTATTTGAAACGTATTTCAGGACGTATTTACGGACGTATTTACGTCCGCAAATACGTTCCGAAATAAGCCGTGTGAACATAGCCTAAGAAAAAAAAAAAAAAGTCGAGGCTCTGACCATTTACCAAGAGTAAAAAACATACTTTTAATACAAACAAAGGCCTGTTCACTATATAATATATATACACACACACACACTTTTTTGGAGGGTGGGGCGGTTATAAAAGCAATAGTATCGTTCCAAAATTACACATTTTCAATACAAAGATTATGTATTTTAGCATACCTTTTGCAACTGCACTGACATCTTCATAAAACCCAGCAATGAGAGCGACATGTCCTGGTCTGGACTCTGTAGGAACCCGAGTGTGAGAAACTCCCCAACTACCCCTTGTTTGTATTATATTTCTAAAGCAAAAAAAAAAACAAAGCGGGGTACAGGCATTAAACAGTGGCTAGACAATCTTTGTCACTTGGGGCGTCCTCTACCCCAATGCATGCAAGTGTACGCTAAATATGAAAAAACATCACACATATGCAGTAATACACAATACACACTAGTATGTAAGTTCATATGCAGAAGACATGTAGCTCTAGTATGCACACACTACATAAATGGTCCATAACTCACAATAGTTTAGTCAAAGTGCAGAAGTGCCAGCTAATCCTACAGATCATTTGGATGCCCTTCTGCATGGTCTCCTCAAGTGCCTTTTTTGATTTTACTCAAGGACCCAGGCAGCACATTTGTCTGAGCCTCTGCTAGGTCCATTAGCTAACGGTTGTAATACAGAAGTGGGGGACCATACTCAGTTGAAAGTATGTCATTTTGCTAAATCGTTTCGTTTTTTTTTTTTATTTTATTTTTTTTAAACACCCAACTGACTTGACCTGTCTTGTAATATATGTGGAGACATAAAATTCTTAAAATCACCCACTGGGCCAGAACAACCAACCCCAAAGAGTATGTGCCTGAAACCAGGACATACTTGATTACATCTAATCTATATTTATATATAAGATGGCAAAAGCCTCCCCAGGTGTATCTGAACACTTCCCTGTGCATATGTCCTATATCTATAACCATTGACTCTCTTTACTTCCCCTTTCACAGTGGGGAAAAAAAGTATTTAGTCGGCCACCAACTGTACAAGTCCTCGCACTTAAGATGAGACAGGCCTGTAATTGACATCATAGGGAGACCTCAACTATGAGAGTCAAAATGAGACAACATATCCAGAAAATCACATTGTCCAATTTGGAAAGAATTTATTTGCAAATTATGGTGGAAAATAAGTATTTGGTCACCAACAAACAAGCAAGATTTCTGGCTCTCATAGACCTATAACTTCTTCTTTAAGAGGCTCCTCTGTCCTCCACTCATTACCTGTAGTAATGGCACCTGTTTGAACTTATCAGTATAAAAGACACCTGTCCACAACCTCAAACAGTCACACTCCAAACTCCACTATGGTGACGACCATAGAGCTGTCAAAGGACACCAGAAACAAAAAATTATAGCCCTGCACCAGGCTGGGAAGACTGAGTCTGCAATAGGCAAGCAGCTTGGTGTGAAGAAATCAACTGTGGGAGCAGGGCCGTTCCTAGTGGCGGGCGAGGTGGGCGATCTCCCGGGGCGCCGAGGGTCCGCTCACCCGAGGGGGGCGCCTCCCACCTCGGCCGCCCGGGGACCGGCCCTGAATGCATGGCCGTTGTAACACGGCCGTGCAGTCACTCAGCAGCTGCACACACTCGCTGTGCATCTGCTGGTACAGGGAGGAGTCCGGACGGATCGTTACAGTCCTGCCTCCTCCCCTGTATCAGCGTCGCAGGGGGAACACGGCTTTCACCCAGCTCCCTGCGATGCTGTGATCTCTTCGGCCGGCAAGGAGATCTCTGGGAGCTGCGTGACTGCATAAGCGGCGTGATGAGGTCACGCCGCTTACACTGCTCAGCAGCTCCCAGAGCTGGACGCGCGGACCGTGGGATTGGGAGGCGAGTCCTTTTTTTAAAAATTTTATTATCATTAACTGCAGGGGTCATATTACCTGGCTATTAGGAGGCACTACCTGTCTGTAAGGGGGGGATCTACCTGTCTGTAAGGGGGGATCTACCTGTCTGTAAGGGGGGATCTACTTGGCTATAAGGGGGGGATCTACTTGGCTATAAGGGGGGATCTACTTGGCTATAAGGGGCATCTACCTGGCTATAAGGGGCATCTACCTGGCTATAAGGGGCATCTACCTGGCTATAAGGGGCATCTACCTGGCTATAAGGGGCATCTACCTGGCTATAAGGAGCATCTACCTGGCTAGAAAGGGCTATTGTCTGGCACAGGGGCTACTACATGGCTACCATATGAGGTGCTATAGATGGGGATTTTGTATAGAGATAGGAATTGGTAGAGAAGTGCTGATAAAGTGAGGAGTCTAAGATGTTTGTTTTGTAAATTTTACAGTGAAGAGTCGAGGCCGGGAGAAGGTGTCATTGCGTATGGGACAGATGGAGAAGAAGAGAAAGAGAACAACTCCAGAGATGTCTCCTGTGAGTCCCTGGATGTAACTTTTCTGTGGTCGATTATATGTCTGCAGAGCCTGTGTACAGCTGGTATCCATCTCTGTATGGTCACTGTATGCAGGTAAAATTGGTTGTAGTATAATGGTTTATATTCAGTAATGGTCAGTTTGTATTATTCAGTCTCTATATGGTGGTGATATGTGGTCACGGTGTTGCGGTATTCGGTCACTATGTGCTGGTGATATGTGATCTTAGTAGGACATTGGTATTATTAGCCTGGGATTCTGGATTGTGTAGCGGTGTTAATTAAGAACTGTATGACTATTATTTAGTAGTTTTATATGTAGCACATTGTGTTAACGCTTTTTATATATTTTGGCCTACTGGGGTGGTGGGGGGGGGGGGAGCAAGATGTCTTCACCTCGCCCTGAGTGCAATTCAGCCTAGGAACGGCCCTGTGTGGGAGCAATAATTAGAAAATGACATACAAAACCACTGATAATCTTCCTCGATCTGGGGCTACCCAGGTCCACACAGGGGGACCTAGTGAATGGCCTGCTGAGAGCTGTGACCAACGTAACAAAGGCTACCATCTGTAACACACTACGCCACCAGGGACTCAGATCCTGCAGTGCCAGAGGTGTCCCCAGTACATGTCCAGATCCGTCTGAAGTTTGCTAGAGAACATTTGGATGATCCAGAAGAGTATTGGGAGAATGTCATATGGTCAGATGAAACCAAAGTAGATCCGTTTTGTAGAAAAACTCGTCGTCTTTGGAGAAGAGAGAATGCTGAGGTGCATCCAAAGAATATCATACCTACTGTGAAGCATGGTGGTGGCAACATCATGCTTTGGGGCTGTTTCTCTGCAAAGGGACCAGGACTGATCCGTTTATATGAAAGAATCAATGGGGCCATGTATCATCAGATTTTGAGTGCAAACCTCCTTCCATCAGCAAGGGCACTGAAGATGAAATGTGGCTGGGTCTTTAAGCATGACAATGATCCCAAGCACACTGCCAGGGCAATGAAGGAGTGGCTTCGTAAGAAGCATTTCAAGGTCCTAGAGTGGCCTAGCCAGTCTCCAGGTCTCAACCCCTCAGAAAACCTTTGGCGGGAGTTGAAAGTCCGTGTTGCCCAGAACATCACTGCTATAGAGGAGATCTGCATGGAGGAATGGGCCAACATACCAGCAACAGTGTGTGCCAACCTTGTGAAGACTTACAAAAAATGTTTGGCCTCTGTCATTGCCAACAAAGGATATATAACATAGTATTGAGATTAACTTTTGTTATTGACCAAATACTTATTTTCCACCATAATTTGCAAATAAATTCTTTTCAAATCAGACAATGTGATTTTCGGAATTTGTTTTCTCATTTTGTCTCTCATAGTTGAGGTCTCCCTATGATGTCAATTACAGGCCTGTCTCATCTTTTTAAGTGTGGGAACTTGCACAATTGGTAGCTGACTAAATACTTTTTCCCTCACTGTATTTATCATACATCAGCACCCCTGTCCCATGATGTTTGATAAATGTTGGCATCATGTTACAGGATTTGTTTGCTTCCTATAATCAGAATAGAGTATGGGGTCTCAAACATGGCTGGGAAAATGGGCAGCACATATAGAAAAAATTTACGTTGACAAACTGCATTCCTTTCCAATTTCATACAATACTAAATTATTGCCCAGGTTGTTATGCATGCGGCGATGCCAAGTATAGGTATAGTGACAGAGGAGAGAGAGAGAGAAAGTGACAGAGGGAGAAAGAGAGAAAGTGACAGAGGGAGAAAGAGAGAAAGTGACAGAGGGAGAAAGAGAGAAAGTGACAGAGGGAGAAAGAGAGAAAGTGACAGAGGGAGAAAGAGAGAAAGTGACAGAGGGAGAAATAGAGAAAGTGACAGAGGGAGAAATAGAGAAAGTGACAGAGGGAGAAATAGAGAAAGTGACAGAGGGAGAAATAGAGAAAGTGACAGAGGGAGAAATAGAGAAAGTGACAGAGGGAGAAATAGAGAAAGTGACAGAGTGTGAAAGAGAGAGAAAAATGCCTAATGGAGAAAGAGAGAGAGAGAAAGAAAGAACAGTGAAAAAGAGAGAAACAGAGGGGCAGATTTATCAATAGGGTCTTACTTTTAGACAGTGTAAAGTTAGACTAGACAGTCTTGCAATGCGCCCCATTTATCATAGTGTTGCTAAATCTGGCGCAGGTTAGAACTGTCTAGTCTAAGTTTGTACCATCTTTAAGTTGGCTTACTTTTTACGCTAGAATTTGGTTGCAGATTCTAGCGCATTGTTTGTCACATTTAAGCCACGCCCACATTCCACAAAATCAGGCCCCTTTTTACGAAGCCATGCCCCCTTTGTTGGACGAGCCGCAGAAGTGTCTGAAACTGTCTAAAATACATAGTAAATGCGGCAAAAAGCTTGTTTTTGGCGCAAATTGAGCCAGAATTCTGGCACAACTGCCTTGATAAATCTACTCCAGATTGTATAACAGAAAGGCTTGCATCTCTTCTTTGTTTTGGATCCATTCCTGGTGTTGGCTTACAAGCAGCGCTGCAAAAAAGCAGTGTGTAAACCCAGCTGAAGAATCATCTGTGCTTCCACAATGTGTTTTTTTTGGTTATTTTAAAAGGGCCAGAAAAATTTAAAGACTCAAAAATGAAAGCGATTTGACTGGTCAATACACACCTGTCAAAATGCTCATAAATTTTCTAAACCCAAAAACTGTTTTGCCCAAAAAGTATTTTGCGCGGTTTCATGTCGTTTTTGGTTCTTTTTTTGCCTTTTACATTTCAAAAGCAAGCCCAAATTTAAATTTCTAGGGGTTTTTTGGAGCGGATTACAGGAAATTTTGGGACAGTTTTTTTTATTTAAAAAATGCAGTTAAAAAACTGTTCCAATTTTTTTACAAAAACTTGTTTCTGAAATCAAATTCAAAAATCCCCACAGCAAGGGATTTTTGGCGTTTTAAGACAGTTTTGGGTTTTAAAAAAACATCTGAAAACCCGGCTGTCAAATTTACAAGGGACCTAAAAGGAAAATCCCAAAAAACAGGGGGGACCCCCGGGAGCTTTTTAGCCCGCTGGCGGCCCGAAAAATTGAACAGTTAATTCTTCCACTGGGTTTTGGGCAGACAACAAATTGCGGGGGAAGGGGCTTTTCTCTGCAAAACGGGAAAAAAAGCCCACCACGGGGTGGCCCAACAAAACAGAGAAAAAAAAACCCGGATAATCCACCTTTTTGCCTTCCGTGGGAATACCCCTTAGGTATACTACCCCCGTTCAAAATTTTGGGGTCACTTAGAAATTTCCTTTTTTTTGAAAAGAAAACACAGTTTTTTTTCATGAAGCTACTTTAAAATAATCGAAAACTTTCTATACTTATTTATGTGGAAATGGTATTCTAGCTGCAACTCGGTTTAAATAAATATCTAAGAGGTTATAGAGGCCCTTTTCCCAAAAACCCATCACCCGTGTTCTAATGGACTTTGTGTTTGCTGTTAAAAAACTATTGGATTTTTTGAAACCCTTAAAAACCCCTTTGAAGATGTTAGCACAGCGAAAACGTTTGCTTTAAGAAGCTAAAAACTGACCCCCTTTGAGTTTTTGAGAAGGAGCATTCATTTTTGGTTCGAAAACTCGCAAAAGGGCCAGAAAAAGAAACTTTCATGTAAAGGACATTTAAATTCTTGATTAGAGATAAGGCATTCCAGTGAGAAATTGCGAAAATAAGTTTTTCCTACAAGGTGTGTACTATCCCTTCAGGGAGAGCACAAACAGGCTCTAACCAATAAAAAGAAAGGGGGATGCCCCGCTGCACAATGAGCAACAAGACAAGTACTAGAGTCTTAGTTTAGAAATCGAGCCTCACGGTGATTAACTGGCAGTTAATTAAATATACCCCAAAATGCCAAAAGTCAACGTCTACTAAAGAGGCGACCCGGGTTCTGGGTTCAAGGCAAGTGGCAAAGAAAAGCCATATTGAGACGTAATAAAAGGAAAAAGTTAATATGGGCTAAAGAAAAAGAGGCATTGGAAAAAATTTTAGGACGACGAATGAAGTTTGAGGGGGCTTTGATCCACAGAAGAACTTTTTGGGTGCAGAACAATGAAAAAGGCGGGAAAAGTGCCTGACGCCATTTAGGTCAGTGAAGGTCTGGGGGCGCTTTGGGGCTGGTAAAGTGGGGATTTTACAAGGTAAAGGGATTTTAATAAGGAAGGCTTCACTCCCCTTTGCAAGCCATGCCCTATCTGTGGACAGCGTGATTGGGGCCAATTTTATCCCGACAGGCAATACCCAAAAGCACACCTCCAAATTAGCAAGAACTATTTGGGGGAAAAAGCAGGGAGGTGGTATCCTATCTGTAATGGGGGCCCGCGCAGTCCCGTTCAAACCCCCTTGAGCTGTTGTGGGAGCAGTTGACCCTATGAACCAAAAAAAATGCCTCAAGCAAACCAACTTTTGGGAAGGGCTTTTGGAACATGGGTGAAAAATTTTTCCAGATGACCTCAGCAAAAAACAGCAGAATGCGAGGTCTGCAATGCTGGAATTCTGCAAAGCAGCATTCTTGCGAAAGCAAAGTTTTAAATAGAAAATTTTATTTCAAAAAAAAATATTATTTCTAGCCTTGTCAAAGTCTGGAGATATTTCTATTTATTTTGCATCTCTTTTGATAAATAAAAAAATGAATTTTCAGGGGAAAAAACTAAAAATTTTCTGGGGGCCCCAAAAAATTTTTTAAAGGGAGTGTAAGTGAACAGTGTGATAATTTGCGTTTAAAAAAGAAGGGGATATTGAAGGAAAAAAAAAAAAAAACTTAAAAATGTTTTGCTTTTAAAGTTTAAACCTTTCCTAAATCGGGGCTCTGGGAAGACCATGTTCATCCAACTCAAAGAAGGTGTCAGCTCTCAGTCCATCAGCCACAAACAGAACCAATCTTTTTGCAGGAGGTGGAAGCTGCGTTTTCTGTGGCGTCATCCATGGAAGTGGAATAAAGTAGTGCAAAAAATTTGCAAGAAAAAAGGGGGATATTAAGCCCCAAAAAGAAAAATATAGCATTTCCCCTAAGAGACATGTGCTGACATGCCAGGAAAGAAGGGGGGAAAAAATTACATGTACTGAAATTGTTTTTAACACAATTCAAGTCCTAAACAAATGGGAGAAATCACATTTTTATATTATAATGGCACAGTCACCCCAAAAGGCTGCAATTACTCCTAATAACAGGATCCAGACAGCCACATTCTTTGAATCTGTAACAGGCCCCTTGTAACAGAGTGGTAGTCAGATACAAACCTTGTAAAACAGGGTTAGGGTAACCCCACAGCTTTTAAAAATTTACTTGTAGTTTGCTGTTAAAAAAAGCATTGCCCACTTAATGATGTGGATTTGGGGGTCAGTTTTTTTTACTGTGTTTCTAAGAATTATAAAATGTTTGGGATCCCCTGCAACATTTTCTCGGGGCCCTCCCTCTAGCAAACCCTCGCTCCCCCCCCCAAACCATCCCCAATCTGCCGCCCCTCTGATTACCCCTTTCCCCGATATACTCTGCCTCTCCCCTTGCCAATCCTTCACTGGCTTTCCGATTGCCCCCGATCCCTTTAATTGTAACCTTGACCCACAAGGCTCTCCAGACCCCTTTCCCCCCCATACATCTCTGCCTTAATCTCCAGAATTCCCCTAATAATCTCTGCTCTCACAGGCCACCCTTTTTTGCTCCCCCCTTTTCTCCCCACAAAGTCTCCAAACTTCTCTCGTGCTTCCCCCCCCTCTGGAAATACTGCCCCCAAAACCCCCAGACTCTCCCCCCCTTTCCAGAGCTTCAAAAGCAAAATGAAAAACCCCTCTCTTCCGGTTTTTCTATAACCTTTCGTCCTACCCTCCACAAACTTTTCGCCCTCAACTTCTGTTCTTTCCTCCCTCCTTGTGATTTTAAGCCCCATGGGAGGGACCTCTCTCCTTTTGTCCATTTTTAGTTATTAAAAGTGTCCTTTTGTCTTTTTTGGGTTTTTAAAAAATTTTACACGGATCTCTATGGAAAAAACCCCCTGCATGCATTCTTCCGTTTTGGTTTTCGGGGGAAAGAACATTTAAAATGCGAAGGGGGAGGGCTTTTCTCTGCAAACCACGGGGAAAAACAGCCTCCCCCCTCTGTGGCCGTGTAAATGGCCCCAAACAGAGCACATACTGGTCGGATAATCCTACCGGTATATCCCCGTGCCAGGGGAATGCCCCTTATGTATTAAAACTGTCAGAATACTCTTTGTTCCCCCTAAAACAACCAATATAGCCTTTTAACAGTCTTAGTAGACTGTTTTCATACATAAGGCCACCGTGTAGTTTTATGTGAAAGTTAACACCAGGGTTGGTTCTTAAAGACAGGAACAGTTTGGGCCCCATTCACATCATGTTTCCTGCTCTGTTGCAGGTTTCTGTCAGAGTACAGTGAAAAAGGTAACCTGGCAGATATTAGGGCATAACCATAGGAATCTATAGAGAAAACAAATACTGGGTACATGAATTACACCATATTTACTATGCGTTTTAGAAACTTTTTAGACACCTCTGCTATTTGTCCCGCAATGGGGGTGTGACCACCAAAATTGCTTCTTTAATTGCTTTGTGGCGTCAAAATTTTGGTGCAATCGATTGCACAAACTAAGCCAACTGATACTTTGACGTGGGGGGGGGGGGGGGGGGGGGGGGGGGGGGGGGGGGGGGGACTAACAGTTTAATAGACTAAAATTACCATGTTTTTTAAAGGGGTTGTTCACTAATTGTTTCATCTCCCCTCACCCTGTTTTTTGGTTTCATTTTTAAATTCAGGGTCTTTTTTACGGGTTTCTACTAGGCTCAGAAGAACCCCCGGTCTGTAGTATAGAAACCAGGCGGGCAGTTTATCAGGGGGATCAAACAGGTCTTACTATAGTGACCTAGGGGTGATGCGTATACAAGAGGGGTATTCGAAGGTTTGGGTACGTTAATTTACCCTATATTGCAAAGTGACTTGTTTTTGCAAAAAACCCCTTTAAAAAAAAAAAAAAAAAAAATCCCGTTTTAACATCCCCCCTTTAAATCCTTTTCCAACGAAAAAATTTATTTTGGCTGTCTATTTTGTTTTTAAATTTAAGCAGTTTTAAAATTTTTAAAAAATAAATAATTAAAATCAATCCCCAAATTTTTTTTAAATTTTAAAAAAAAAAAAATTAAAATTTTCCCAAAATGTATCGCTCAAACCCCCAAAACCAAACCCAAAAAAAAAAAAAATTTATTTACTCTTCCCCCCCCAAACACCTTTTTAAAAAAAAAAAAATTTCCCCCCAAATTTCCCCCAAAATTTTTTTCACTTTTCCCCCCCGAAAACCCCCCCCCCCCCCATTTTAAATTTTTTTAAAAAACCCCCCCAAAATAAAAGGTACCAATAAAAACAACTTTAGGCCCTTCCCAAAAAATGAACCCTCACTTAGGTCCAAAAGTGGAGAAACAAAAAAGGTATTGGTCGCAGAAAATGGTGCCGCAGCGCAAATGTAAGAAACATTTATTTTTTTTTCCGGTACTAAAACAAAAAAAACGGTCATATTTTGGGTTCACCGGGAAAGTACTGACCGGGAAAATCAGACCCAAAATTTTTTTGATTTATACCGAAAAGTGAACACCATAAAATCAAAAACCCCGCCCAAAAATGGCGCAAGGGAAATTTTTTTCAATTTCACACCGCTTTAGATTTTTTTTTTTGGTTTCAAATACATTCTTTGTTTTTTGGGCAATGCACCATTAAAAAGCATCTGGTCCCGAGGAAAAAAACCCTCGTATTCCCAGTAGATGGGAAAAAAAAAAAAGGGTTTTGGCCCCTTGGGGGTGGGAAAGGGAAAAAATAAGAGGGAAAAAAAAAATTTTCACTGGCTGTCAGGGAAAAGGGTTTTAATTTTCTAGTCTAAGCATACACTCTCTAAGTATTAGACAGTGTTACCCTATTGTTTCCTATTGCTCTACCGCAGCACCACTGTGGCTTCCTGATGGATACCTGGAATGAAACAGGATGTGAATAACATTTTTTCCCGGGCCCCTATTCTCAGGGGAAAAAATTTTGGGGAAAATTCTGTAAACCCTGTAAAAAAAATAAAAACAAGCCCTTGTGATACACAGAAGGTTACGTTTTATTTTAAATCCTTAAAGGGAAACCCGGTCAACTCTGTGTATTAAAAACCCTATTTAAAAACAATTTTGCAGGGGATCCCCTGGGTTTCTCGGGAGTTGCAGATGCGCTGGTTTAACAGGCCCGTCAACTCCTGCAATGACTTAAGAGGTTTTTTTTCCTTTCAACTCGGGGCCCAAAATTTTCTTTTATCCTTATTTTAAAACTGTCCCCCCTTTTTTTAAACCCTTTTGAGGGGTGGAGGTGTGGGACAAAATGTAAAATAAAGTACTAAATAAAAGAAAAAACACAAACATAAAATATTTTTAAAAAACACAACCTATAGATCACATATACAGTGGGGGAAAAAAAATAAATTTTGTCAGCCACCAATTGAGGAAGTTCTCCCCTTTAAAAAAATAAGGGGAGGGCCTTAACTGACCCCAATATGGAGACCCAAAAGAGAAAAATCCAAAAATCACTTTCTGATTGAAAGAAAATTTCCAAAAATTTTTTGGAAAAAAAGTATTTGGTTTACCCCACAAAAAACAAGATTTTGACTCTACAGATTTTTAAACCCCTTTTTTTAAAAAAGTCCTCTTCCCCTAAAACATTACCGGTAGTAATGGGGTCCCCGTTTGCAACTTGTTATTTTATAAAAAAAGACAAAGTCCACAACCCTCAAACAGTCAACTCCAAAATCCCATGGGGAAAACCCAAAAGTGTTTGAAGGAAAACCTAAACAACATTGTAGCCCTGCCCCCAGGGGTGGGAAAAAAAAAGAGCTGGCAATAGGCAAGCAGGGTTTGGGGGGAAAAATCAACTGTGGGAGCAATAAAAAAAAAAATTTGGAAAAAAATAAAAGAACACTGTTAATTTTTTCTCGATCGGGGGCTCCACGCAAGTTTTCCCACCCAGTGGGCCCAAAATGATCACAAGGGAAAGGTTTAGCAAAAAATCCCAGAACCAGGGGCCTAGTGAATGACCTGCAAAACGGGGGGGGGCCAACGTAACAAAGGGTACTTAAAAGTAAAACAATTTCAACACCCGGGGAAATTTTTTTTTTTTTTTTTCCCGCAGTGCCCAAATGCCCCCTGTTTAAAAACCAAATACATGTCCGGGCCCATCTGAATTTTTCTAGAAAAGCATTTTTGGATGATCCAGAAGAGTATTTGGGGGAATGTCCCTATGGGCAGGTGAAACCAAAGTAGAAATGTTTGGGAAAACACAACTCGTGTGTTTGGAGGAGGGGGAATGCTGAGTTACATGCAAAAAAACACCATACCCAAATGCTTAAGCAAAGGGGGGGGCAACATCATTCTTTGGGGCTGTCTCTCTGCAAAAGGGGAAATGTTTTAAATTAAAGAAATAAAGGTAAAATATCGTGAGATTTTGAAATGCAAACCCCTTCCATCAGCAAGGGGAAATGAAAATGAAACGTGGCTGGGTTTTCCCGGATGACAATGAACCCAAAACACAAAGCCCCGGGGGAATGAAGGAGTGACTTTGTTAAAAGCATTTCATGGGCCTGGAGTGACCTAGCCAGTTTAGATCTCAACCCCAAAGAAACGTTTAGAGGAATTTTAAAATCCGTGTTTCCCACACAGCCCCCAAAAACTTTTTTGCTCTAGAGAATCTGCATGGAGGAATTGGGGAAAAATTTTCACAACGTGTGTGCCAACCTTTTGAAGACTTTACAGAAAATGTTTGAACCCCTGTCATTGCTAACAAAGGATATATAAAAAAACAGGGGGTAAATAAGAACCAGGGGCCCCCAAAAAAACTTTTTGGGTGGGGCCCCCAAAACCCCCCGCCCCCCCCCCCACCTCCCCGACCCCGAACATTTACCAGGACATGCCCGTTAGAAAATTAGATGATACAAAGGGAAATTTTCTCACCCCTAATTTTCACCACATACCTTTCCAAACAAATTCACTATACCCAAAACCCACATTACTAATAACCCTATTACTAGGACCTGATTATACCCCCAGAACATGACCACAAAATGACTGAAAAATACCCCCACACTATTTTCTGATTTATACCAAAGACCCAAAAATACCCCACTATAGTGACCAATATGGTAAAATTTTCTTTTGTAACAGGGCCGGGAGACTGTATAAAAACCACCATACAGTGACCATAATTGGTTTGATACCAGGAACAAAAGGGCTTTGGGAAATATTTACTTCTTTTTGGGCCCCCCAGGGGGCGTCTTGTTGGGGGAGTCGTTCACTTTCTCTTTTTTTCTCTGTTCGGGCAGACCCCCATGATGATTTCTCCATCCAAAAACTCTCCTGTGAATTTTTCAACACAAAAAACCCCGAGGGCTCCCACCTTTTTTTTAATCATTTTTCCCCCGGAGGGGCCCTCCCCCCTCATATACAAAAATCCCCATTTTTTAAAAGGGCCCCAAAAGGGAAAAATTACCCACTGGGGAAAAAATGGGCTCCCCCCGTCGGTATGTAGGTACAAAAGGGGGCCCCCGGGGGGTAGCTAGGTTTGCTTAGCACCCAAACCGGGGAGTTTGCTAGGTAACTTGGGGAGATGAGGCAGCTTCGGCCCCCCGGGGATACTTTAGGTTCCTAGTAGGTAGAATGGGGGCCCCGGGAGCTTAGGCCCCCCCCCTGTAGGGAGAATAAAGGGGCCCCCTTTTAGATTAGTGCCCCATTGTAGGCGAAAAAATCCCCCCCCCGTAGGGTTAGGCCCCCTTGTAAACAGAAAAAGTTTCCCCCCCGTAGAAATTTGGGGCCCCCTTTTGGCGAATTTGTTCCCCCCCCTGTAAAATTTGGGGCCCCCCCTTTTTGGCAAATAGGGGCACCCCCCCCCCCCCCCTAGATTAGAGCCCCCTTTTTAGGCCGAATAGCCCCCCCCTTTAAATTTGGGGGCCCCCCGTAGGCAAAAATAGTTTCCCCCCTGGGGAGATCAGAGCCCCCTTTAGGTAGAATAGTCCCCCCCCCCTATAATTTGGGGCCCCCTTTAGGAGAATATCCCCCCTGAGATTTTAGGGCCCCCCCTTTTAGGCAGAATAGTCCCCCCCCGAAAAATTTTGGGCCCCCCTTTTGGGAGAATAGTCCCCCCCTTTAAGCAGAATAGTCCCCCCCCGAAAATTTGAGACCCCTTTTAGGCATAGTTCCTCCCCCCCCAAACAATAGGGGTCCCTGAGGGATAGTTTTTTCCCCCCCCTTTAAGCCCCCTGTAGGGATAGTTCTCCCCCTTTTGAGCCCCCCGTGGGATGTCTCCCCCCTTTTTCCCTTTTGAGCCCCCGTGGTATTAAATGTTCCCCCCCTCTTTTGAGCCCCCTGTAGGTTTTTTTCCCCCCCCTTTCCCTTTAAAACCCCGTAGGTATTCTTCCCCCCCCCCTTTCCCTTTTAAAACCCCCGTAAAGGGATTTTTCCCCCCCCTTTCCCTTTTGAGCCCCCTGTAGGTTTTTTTCCCCCCCCCCCCCCCCTTTAGAGCCCCCTGTAGGTTTTCTTTCCCCCCAAAAAACCCCCTTTTAAGGGATTTTCCCCCCCCTTCCTTTTGACCTCCTGAAAGGGATATCTCCCCCCCTTCCTTTAAGCCCCCTGAAGGATAGTGGGTCCCCCCCTTTCCTTTAGAGCCCCCCCGAAATTTAGTGCTCCCCCTTTCCCCTTTTCCCCCTGAAGGGATAATTTTCCCCCCCCCCCTTTCCCTTTTTTGCCCCCCCGTAAAGGGATTCTTCCCCCCCCTTTTTTAGAGCCCCCCGTAGGGATTTTTTCCCCCCCCCCTTTTTTATTTGAGCCCCCGTAGGATTCTTTTCCCCCCCCTTCTTAGAGCCCCCTGAAGGTATTCTTTCCCCCCCCTTTTCCTTTTGAGCCCCCTTAAATATTCTTTCCCCCCCCCTTCCTTTTGGGGCCCCCCGTTAAAATTCTTTTCCCCCCCCCCCCCTTTTGAAGGCCCCCCTTTGGTATTTTCCCCCCCCTTTCCTTTTGGGGCCCCCTGTAGGTATTTTTCCCCCCCCCCTTCCCTTTTGGGGGCCCCCCGGGAGGTATTCCCCCCCCTTTTCCCTTTTTAAACCCCCTGGGGAAATTTTTCTCCCCCCCCTTCTTTTTTTCCCCCCGTTTGTTTTTTTTCCCCCCCTTCCTTTTAAACCCCCCGTAGGTATTAAATTCCCCCCCCCTTCCCTTTAGGGGCCCCCTGTAGGATTATTTCCCCCCCCCTTCCTTTAGACCCCCTGTAGGTATCTCCCCCCCCCTTCCTTTGAGCCCCCTGTAAAGGGAATTTTTTCCCCCCCCCTTCCCTTATTGCCCCCGGTAGGTTTATTTCCCCCCCCCTTCCTTTAGAGCCCCCTGTAGGTATTCTCCCCCCCCTTTCCCTTTTAAACCCCCTGAAAGGGATTCTCCCCCCCCTTCCTTTAGAGCCTTTCCGTTTGGAATTTTTCCCCCCCCCCCTTTCCCTTTTAAACCCCCTTAGGGATTCTCCCCCCCCCCCCCTTTTCCTTTTGAGCCCCCTGTAGATTCTCCCCCCCCCTTCCTTTTAAACCCCCTTTGGGATTCTCCCCCCCCCCCTTTTTTAGAGCCCCCCTTTGGGATTCTTTCCCCCCCCCTTTCCCTTTTAAACCCCCCGTAAAATATTCTTTCCCCCCCCCTTCCTTTAGAGCCCCCCGTAGTATTTTTTCCCCCCCCCTTCCTTTTGAGCCCCCCAGTAGGGATTTTTTCCCCCCCCAAATTTCCCTTTTAACCCCTGAGGGATGTACTAATTTCTTACCTGGCAGCGCTCCCCCCCGGGGTCTCGGTCTTTCCCCCCACCCCCCAAACCCTGCCTTTTAGGCTTTGGGGGGAGGACAGGAACTCGGCACACGCCCCCCTGCTGAGCGAGTACGGCAAAGGGGGAGGAGCCAAAAGCTCTCCCTTTCCCCGGGCCCTTCATCTTAAATTTTTTGGCCCTCGCACGGACTGCATTTCAATTAAGAAAGGGGCCCCTGTGAAAAGGGGTCGGAGCCTGCCGGGGGTGCCCCCCCCCCCCCCCCATTGCCTTTCAGCAGGGCCCCCCAACTCCACCGGGCGCATGAACTGTTTGTTCACTTTCCGGGGGGCCCAATGGGATCACGGTAAACAAGGTGGGGAAACCGTGCCCCGGGGCCGGGGGGGCCCCCCCCCCAAACCACCGGGGCCCCGTTTGCAACAAGCTACCCCTTTCCCCCTTTTAGTTACCCCCCCGATAAAGTACTGAGATGAAAATTTTTTTATTGACCAAAAAATTATTTTCCCCCTTAATTTGCAATGTGATTTTTTGGGTTTTTTTTTCATTTTTTTCTCTCATAGTTGGGTTAACCCAGATGTCAAAAAACAGGCCTCTCTCATCTTTTAAATTGGGGGGAAATTCACAATTTGGGGACTGAATAAATACACCCTTTTCCCCGTTAAATAAAAAATCTGTGACAAAAAAGTGACTAAAAACAAAACTGATACTACCCCTTTCTTTTTTCTTTAAAAAAAAAATAAATTTAAAAAAAAAACTTTTTTATTTGGGTTTTTCTATTTTTTTCCCCCATATGATATACTATGCAACCCCAAAAATTTTGAATTCAAATTTAAAATTAAAGTGGGTTTTTCCCGGGCTATCTTTTTTTATAGGGGTCACAAATGTATTATTTAAACCCCCGTAATTCATACTGTAATGATCTATCCCATATATAAATTTTTCTATTTGACTTTTAATTATTTTAAATCAATTATCTTTTTAGTGTATTCAATTTTTTTAGATTCATATATGTAAAAATAAAAAAACTAATTTAAAACGTACATAAAAATAGAGCCTATCACGGAAAAAGGTAAAAAATTAGAAATTAAAGAAGAATAAAGTTCGAGAAAACACCATAGTGCTTAAACGTGTAAGTACCTAAAAAAAATGAATATGTGCTTAGTCAGGAAGACAGGTAAACAGCCGGGTCAGGAACTGGTTAAACCAGTGACAATTTTCCAACAAGTCATGCGTCACCTTTGGACTGAAATCCACAATACTTTAGTAGTGCTTTTCATGATCGTAATCCAGAATCATCTGTATTTAGCTCAGTACTGCCCCCATGTGACACTTCCTATTATATACATTACACTACATGGGCTGAATCCACTTGAGATGAACAGACACGTAATGTCTCCTAATGCACAATGTAAGCATGTAGAAGGATACTTCACGCTGAGGGAAAAATCAATAAGGCACATGTGCTTCTTTATGGCAGTTCCCCTCTAAATGATTTACAAAGACCTACTCTAAACAGAAACACTGACAAACACCTATTATAGTGCCTCATTGATGCAAGACTATAGCAAACAGCAGAACCCTTTCCAAAACCTCCATACAAATTCCCACTGTGCTAAAATAGAAAATTAACCCATACTTCTCCCATCACCACCATTCCAGCGCTGCCAGAGCTCCAATTTTGTGTCCCACGTGATGATGTCACGTTCATGGATCACATAATGTTGCAGTCAATCACTGATCTCTGTGATCACATGCTTTAAAAGCAGGCAGGAGACTGCCGCGGTCAGAGATTGGTTGCAGCATCATGTGATCCATGAACGTGACCGGGGTGAAAGGGACATTGGAGCTCTGGAAAGGTGGCAATGGGAGAGGTAAGTGTTATAGAAATGTGTGTTATGTATATAGTATAATAGGTAAATATGTTATATAAGGTATATCCCAGTGACTACGGATTGCTTATGTATACCCCCCTCACTACAGATCGATTATGTGTATTCCCTGACTGGTTTATTTACACATAATTACATCCCAGTCATAAACCATTAACTTGTTTATTGGGGGGTGACAGGTTATCTCCAAACTGCGACTTCAGACATGGGGCCTGGAGTTCCATCTGCTTCAAAGAATAGCAGACGACGGTCTGTCCATGCAACCCCATCATTCCCCTAAACCACATCGCAATGGGTCAATCAAGGGACATAAAAAAACTAGGTCTTCTTTTATCTCCCCCCAATCACCTAATAAGGCAGTCAAATACAACAATTTACACTAATTAATGGATGGGCAGCTTTGAAACCAGAACCGATTGGTTTTGATAGGAAACTGCTTTCACAGCTTGGTGGTCAGCCATCACTGAGCTGAAGCCAAATTCTTTCCTTATCCCAGGACAGAAGATAAATCTACATTTGTAAGTATCAGGTGTTTCTGAGATTTCTCCCTTTTTATTTTATAACTTTTATTGCATGTACGTATTTCACCTTATTGTATTTTTATGTTTTGTAAGCACTGTACTTTTTTCTATTAAAGCTTAAAACTTGAAGTTTGTTCCTTGTATACTCTTAGAATCCATAGCCTTCACTAAAGTGTTTAACCCTGTGACTGCTGGAGAGCAGTGTTTGATTAGAGTGTTTTAAACCTGCAAGTGCCAGTGAGCAGTGTTTGTGGGTGACGGAGTCATTCCCTCCAATTCTGATTATCGAGGAAAGTGGTGGTAAGGTATATTTTTAGGGTGCCTGGAATGTGTTGAGGTGTGATTTATGCTTAATTTGCCACCTGAGCGGAAGGCAAGTCCAAAGGAAGGCCGGGAGGGAAAAATCGAAGAGCCCTGTTATTATGACCATGCTGCCAAAAGGGGTTAAATTAATTCATGAGCATTAACTTTACACACATTTGCCTTCACACAGGTCATATGTGAATTATTTGGCCGTGCATAATGCTACTTCTATAGAGATAAAGCAGGGGGTACTAGTAAGGTCGGAAAGTTTGAAGATGAATACACATCCTGTAAATTTGCTGCGTTTTACAGGTTCTTAAACATTTCTCACTACCTCCTACATAATTCAAGCCTCTCCTTTGATTTATCTGACTGACTTTTGTATTTTATATCAATCTGACCAATATATCCTCAGGGATTATGAAGATCACATTCACTGTTGTCATCTCCTGTACAAATTGCTTGTGGTAACCCGCAATAAAACTATTTCATTATGTATGACCCCAGATGAATACAACTCATAGATCAGCAGTGCATGGAATAGCAATCTTCCGCTGTGTAACGCTTTGGCCACTTTAGCATAATACCAGCACTTGGTGTCTGGTTCAGCCACATCCTGGAAAAAAAATAGCTATACGTCCGCTTAACATATAAAATAAAACATACAGTAGTGTGCTAGAATTAAAGGGTTATCCCTGTTTCTTTTATGAGCTGTAAACATTTAGGCAAAAGGAAAATAAAAACTATTACCAAATACATTGCTGTTCTGCTTTTGCTTTCTTTCCCTAGTTACTAACCACTTCTCTCTGCTCCTAGAGGCTGCAATTGTGGTTGGGTGGTGAGGTCACTTCCCGCTGTGATTCTCATCTGAGACGGAAGCTTGTTTACATTACTTACTTACAAGCTTTAACCTTTTAGAGCTATGTAACCTTGTGCAATCTAATTTACACACAAGCTTCCTGCACTCATGTCACTGTATCAGGCATAGCTAGGAAAAACAGAGTGGACATGCCAACCACTGCTATAGAACCACCCACAGGCTACCCAGGAAATGTGAGTCTGAAGCTGGCTATAGCTCTGTAGAACAGCATGGTGAGACAGCCAAAGAGGCAAGAGGGTATTTAGGATAATAGTAGTCCACATATTATTTTGTAGAAATTATACATTAGGAGAATTCCCTCTACATATATCTCCATAATGTCCATGGGACTCCCATGCACCCTGCCTTCCTTGTGAGGTAGAACTCGGGAGATCCTCCAAACATATACCAGAGAGTAAGAAATATACAAATAAAGTGGGGAAAATAAGTATTTGACACACTGGTGGTTTTCCTAGTTTTCCCACCTACAAAGAATGGAGAGATCTGTAATTCTTATCATAGGTACACTTCAACATTTAGAGAAAAAATCTAAAAAAAAAAAAAAAAAAAAATCCAGAAAAATCACACCTTTTATTTTTTAATAATAAATTTTCATTTTATTGCATGAAATAAGTATTTGATACAATAGAAAAAGAGAACTTAATGCTTGGTACAGAGTTTAGACGTTTCCTGTAGTTCTTGACCAAGCTTGCACACACTGCAACAGAGATTTTGGCCCACTCCTCCATACAGATCTTCTCCAGATCTTTAACCCCTTCCCAACCAAACCCAACCTGGCGGTTCGCTGGGGGGGTGGGGGGGGGCCTGCCACCCGCCCCCCACTTTTTAAAAACCCCTTAACCCCGGGGCAAAAGAGGGCTCGGCCTCTAAATGAATAAAAAAAACTTGCCGCACTGGCCCCCATCAGCTAAATTGCAGGGGGGAAGCCTTGTAAATTTTTTTTAAATTTTCCCCCTTCCCCAGCCCCTTTTTGGCGGGAAGGGGGAAACCACCACTTGGCAGGTCCTAATGAATTGCTATGCAATGCTTTGGCGGTAAAAATGATCGCACCCTTGTGGTGAAGGCCCGGGGGGACTCAAAGTTAAAGTAAAAAAAAAAAATTTTTAAAGTTTAAAAAAAAATAAAAGTGTTAAAAGTTAAATCCCCCCCTTTCGCCATTTTACAAATAAAAAAATAAAAATAATAAAAAAAAAGTTACACTTTTTTTGGGATCCCCCACATCCAAAAAAAGCAATTTATTAAAATTTTTAATAATTTTTCCCTGCCCGAACCCTAAAAAAAAAAAAATTCCAAAGGGCAAAATTGCTTTTTTTTGGTCTTTCACCCCCAAAAAAAAAATTTGGAATAAAGGGTGAAAAAAAAACGCTGCATCCAAACGCTAGCAATAAAAATACTTTTTCCCCCCAAAAAATGCACTGAATCCATGGGTTTTAGTACAAAAAAGTTTTGTCCACAAAATGGTGCCATGGCGCACATTTCGAAAATAGAAATTGTTTGGAATGTGGTTACGGTACCAAAACTTAACGAAACCCTACATTTTTTATTCCGTTTGCGGCAAATTGTAGAATATAAAACACATTATTTTACAGAAAATGAACTCATAAAAAAAAAAAAATCCCACAAAAAAGGGGCAAGCTTGTTTTTTTTTTCAAAAATTTTTCCTTACAGAATTTTTTGCCGTTCCCCAGTATTTCCCATGGTAATTGTAAACCATTAGAAAGTCATTTTCCCGCAAAATAAAAGCCCCCAAAGTTTGAGGGGAAAAAATTAAAAGTTATCTTTTTAAAAGAAGGAGGAAAAAAATTTAGGGCCATATTATTATGACTGTACATCAGGAAGGGGTTCAGATTTCAGGGCTGTCGCTGGGCTACATTGAGTTTCAGCTCCTTTCAAAGATTTTCGATTGAGTACAGGTCTGGAGACTAGCTAGGCCACTCCAGGACCTTGAAATGCTTCTTAAGGAGACACTCCTTGGTTGACCTGGCTGTGTGTTTCGAGTCCTTGTCATGCTGGAAGACCCAGCCACGACCCATCTTCAATGCTCTTACTGAAGGAAGGAGGTTGTTGGCTGAATCTCGCAATACATGACCTCATCCATTCTCCCTTCAATACGGTGCAGTCATCTTGTTCGACTTTCAGAAAAGTACCCCCAAAGTATGATGTTCCTATTCCCATGCTTCACGGTTCGGACGGTGTTCTTGGGGTTGTATTCATCCTTCTTCTTCCAAACACGGCGAGTGGAGTTGATACCCAAAATTTCTATTTTGGTCTCATCTGAACACAAAACCTTCTCCCATGCCTCCACTGGATCATTCAGATGGTCATTGGCAATCTTCCAACGGGCCTGGACATGTGCTGGAGTGAGCAAGAATGACCTTGTGTGCCCTGCAGGATTTAAATCCATGATGGCGGAGTGTGTTACCAATGGTAATCTATGAGACTGTGGTCCCAGCTCTATTCAGGTTATTGACTAGGTCGTCCTGTGCAGTTCTTGGCCATTTCCTGACATTCCTCAGAATCATCCTTACCCCATGAGACGAGATCTTGCATGGAGCCCCATACCAAAGGAAATTTGACAGTCATCTTGTGTTTCTTCCATTTGCTAATAATTGCGCCAACAGTTGTTGCTTTCTCACCAAGCTGCTTGCCTATTGTCCAAGTCTTGTGCAGGTCTACAATTTTGTCCCTGGTGTCCTTTGACAGCACTTTGAGTCTTGGTCATGGTGGAGAGGTTGGAGTGTGATTGAATGTGGACAGGTGTCTTTTATACAGGTAACAAGTTCAAATAGGTGTAATTAATACTGGCAACGAGTGCAGAGAAGGAGGGTTTCTTAAAGAAAAACTAACAGGTCTGTGAGAGCCAGAATTCTTGCTGGTTGGTAGGTGATCAAATACTTCTTTCATACACTAAAATGCAAATTAATTAGTTAAAAACATACAATGCGATTGTCTGGATTTTTTTCTTAGAATATGTCCCTCATAGCTGAAGTGTAGCTACTATAAAATTGCAGTCCTCTCCGTTGTTTGTGGGTGGAAAAACTTGTAAAATAGTTACTGTATCAAATACTTTTGTCCCCACTTTACTACCTATTCTAAATTATGTCAGGTGCATACAAATTATGTGATATATATATCACAGCCTCATTTAGGTTGATTTTACACATTGCATTTTTGTGCTTTGATGTGTGTAACAATACCATACATAAAGAATGCAAGCAACGAAAAATACATGTCTTTTTTAATGAAACCAAATCTCACTTGTGTTCCAAGTTGGAGTTAAAGGGGTATACCTATCTGATAAGTGGTGAATAAAGATTATTACCAAATACTGCATTGTTGTTCTGATTTTGCTTCATTTTGGAGCTTAAGCAGTTCTTATATATTGGTTGTGTACACAAGCTTTTCTAGTTACCGACAACCTGTCTCTAGTCGAGCAGTGGCCAGGCTAGTGACTTCACTCTCTGCTGTGTCTTATCAGCAGGACACAACTTGCTTCTCGATCTTTGGTCTTAGCTTTATACTAAGAAAAATTTTAACCCTTGGAGCAACCTGGGAGCAGCATTGTAATGTCCTATCAGGTTTGTTGAGCATATTTATGTATAATTACATTAAATGGGTTTTCTCGCCATGCAATTTCACAAGCACAGCCATCTTTTCTTTCACTTTGGTCTGTGGGTAGTTCTATAACAGTGATTAGCAGATTTAGCTTCTCTGTAACTAGTTGAGCTGTTATAAAAAGCAGTGCAGGAGAGGTTATCTTTGGTAAACAATGCTACATCTGCTGAAGAGGAGTGAAAACAATTGCTTATCTGTAAACAAAATAATCTTGTTAGAGATAATTTTAGTCTAATCAGAGTGAGCCCTCCCAACCAAAGTAACGTCACACTCTTCTCTCTGCTCTAATCAGATAGCAGAGTTAAAGGGGTTGTCTCACAACATTGATTTATGTTAACACAGTCCTGTTTTATTGGTCTAATTTTGAATTCATGGGCGTGTTTACTGGCTTCTACTAGGCTGCAATAGAAGCCAGGTCTGTAGCTACAGCGACCAGCACTGGCAGCCTATCAGGAGAGATCAAACAGGTCTGTAGCTATAGCGACCACAGGAGCTGATGCAGCCCATACAAGAGGGGATATCTAGGAATAGATAGGACACTGTTAATGGACACATATTGCAAAGTGACTTATTTTTGCAAGATCTTTAACATAAAAATTAATCCTTGTAGTGAGACAACCCCTTTAAGGTCAGGTAACTATAGAAACCTGTGTGTACTAAAAGTAGATAAAATCTCTCTTATTTGCCGACTTAAGTAAAATCAATAGACTAATGTATTTGGAAAAAGTTCAATTATTTCGCCCTACATGTTGAAAGCTAATTTTTGTAGTGAATAAAAAGGGTTTGTCCCACTTTAGACATTGATGGCATATCGCTAACAGAGAGGTTTTGGGGCACAATCTCCAAAATCATGACACATCATTAATTTTAGTATTTTTCATATAATTATATATGGAATTATACAATTACTGTCACGGATCACGCCACGGTCCCCTGCCCTGGACTGCCTGCCCTGTCCTGTTCTGTTGCTTCCTGGGGTCCTGTGTGTGCTCTGTGCCTCCTAGGGCGCGCGGCCTGCAGCTTCCTGCCTTTTATAGGTTACTTGTCTCTGTCTACTTCCTCTTTACCTGTGACCCTGACTATAAGAGGAAGTTCCTGCCTCTGCTCTGGGTCAGTCCATTGCAGTCTCATGCTGTGTCTTGCTGAGTCCATCTTGAGCTCCTGCCAGTGTCTCTGGACTTAACCCTGGAGATGCTGGTCCAGTCTGTGTCATCTGAGCTCCTGACCATATGTCTGTCTCCTGTTGTCATGTCTGATGTCCCTACACCTGTCCTGAGTCCTGCCTTGGCACCTGTTTCTTACCTGCTGTTTCCTGCCGTGTCACCCGTTCAGTACCTGCTTTATCCTGCTGTGTTCCTGTGTACGTTTTACCTGCCTTCATATGTTTTCCTACGTTCCTGTCTACCACCGCCTGTGTTCCTGTCCCGCACCTCGGCTGTCACCGCAGGTAGCCACGTCGGGGGTAGCGACCTGGGGGTCCCCGCAGCGAAGTCCGTCCCGCTTTGCGGCGGGCTCCGGTGAAGACCAGGGGGCCTCTACGACTCCGCTCCCTGGTGTGATCTCCATATACCATCTCGCCTGCGGTGATCACAGAGGATCCACACCCAGATGTCAGCGGTCGGCGCTTCGGTGTACGTTGGTTGTCGCCGCATCGTTACAATTACCATACCTGCTGACTAGATAGCAGTCTGAAAGTTGTTCTAAATTTATGGTACGAGTGCCTATTCACATTCATTCATTAGCAGCATACAGCTTTTTTGTTAATCATAGGTAGGGTTGTTAATTGCTTATGTAATTGAATCAAGAGCTGCATAAATTGCATCAGTAGCAAAAAAGTGCTTTTCTATGCAGAGAATATAAACTAAAAAGCATTATCAAGGCCAGGAAGTTAATGCATCAGAAATTTCCTGCTGGTTTCTACCTTTTTGTATTATTTTATTGATGTTTGAGGGAGTTTATCAAAAACTAGCACCTGAATTTAACAGAAGACTGTACATGCCCCTGGTACCAACTAACAGAAATGAGCATGAAGCCAGGTATGCCTGAAATTATTTTAAAGGGGGAATCCCGTCTCATTAATTAGCTTTAACCCCTTAGGCCATGTTCACACGGCTTAAAATGGCGCGTATTTCGGTCCGTAATTACGCGCCGACGTGCGCCAATTACGGGCCGAAAACGGCCCATTCATTACGGTAATTCACAGTTCTCATAGAGAACTATGGATTACGTCTCCTATGGATTGCCCATGTGATTACTAGCGGCGTATACGCGCCGCTGGCAATTCAAGTCAATGGGCCGGCGAAGTGCCGGGCCCCCGCTCACTTCCCCGCTCCCGCCCCGCCCCCGTCCACACGGCGTAATTGCGGGGCGTAATCACGTCCCGCAATTAAGCCGTGTGAACATGGCCTTACTGCCACAGCCAGTTTTGAGCCTCAGCCAGCATGTGATGTAGGGCCACTGTAACGGGGTTAATTTATTTTCCACTCAATCTAATTTGTACTCACCTTCTACTCATGAGGCAAAATGAGCATAACCCCCACCCCACACATTCCAAGTACCCCAAAATATAAGCTGCCACCATCTTACTCAAAGAAATCAAGCAGAGGGGAAAGGACTCTGTCACCCAAAAACGTCATCCACTGCCACTTGCAGGGTTAAAACACTCTAATCAAACACTGCTCTCTAGCAGTCACAGAGTTAAATACTACAGTCAAGGTTATGGATTCATAGAGCATAAGGACCAAACTTATTAAAGTTTAAAACTTTAATAAGTTTGGTCCTTGTATGCTCTAAGAATCCATACCCTTGATTGTAGTATTTAACTCTGTGACTACTTTAGGGTGAATTCACACGGCGTCTTTGCGGCATATAGCAGCGCATACTGTACGTGGCGCTGTATGCTGGGCATTTTTAGAAGTACATGCTGGCCAGCGCGTACTTGTAAAAAGCTTTGTGCAGGCTCCTAAAAACTTTCACTACTTTCTCCTGATGCGCCATACGAGTCGGGAAAAACGGCAGGTAGCTATAGCTCTCGATAAGAGCTATGTGAACATAAACTTAATAGAAATAATGTACAGTGCTTACAAAAATAAAAAGACATACATATATGTAATAATAGTTATAAAATAAAAAAGGGATTAATCACCTAACACCTAAATATAGAGAATCTTCTGGTCCTTTGGGCAAGGAAAGAATTGCAGCACAGCTCAGCTGAGCTGATGGCTGAACCAAGTTCACAGCATGGGTTTTCTATTGCAACCATATTTTTATACTACGAAAATAAGGTTCAGGTTTTAGTGCTGCCCATCAGTTCATTAGGGATACATTCAGTCTGAATATTTTTGATTTGAAACCTACATATAAAGCGGGTGGGACCAATATAGATTTTTTAGACGTTATGTTTAATATTGAGGCTGATGGTTTTGTACATTCGGATCTTTACAGAAAACCAAAGGCAACCAATACATTGCTCCATGCCTCTTCCGCTCATCCCAAACAATTGATCAACAGTGTTCCTATTGGACAGTTCTCGGGGATAAAAAGGATTTGTTCCTTGAAAACTTTTATGAACATAGGGTGGTGGAATTGAAACATAGGTCCAAAGAAAGAGGGTACTCAGATCAAGTGGTCCATAGAGCTACACAGAGGGAAATACAAAACGTGAAAATCGTTTTAAAAA